>BDJD01002225.1:108569-127410 GCA_002564525.1 Rosa multiflora
TTCTAAGCCTCCAACTCGTGAACTCGGGTCCATTCTCAAATTCCCAATTTCTTCTCTTCCTCTCGCTCGCTCGCTCTCTCTCTCTCTCTCTCTCTCGCTCAGAGAATTCACTCGATTTGCATGTCAAGCACATCTCTTGCATCAACTTCTCTAGAAATCAGGTGGGTTTTCTATTTGTAGTGAGTATATAATTTGTTGAGGGAAATAGTCCACTCTTGCCTTAGATTCAATTCAATTGCAGCAATTTATAAGGAAATAGTCCATCAATCCAGAGCAATCCCACCGCCATTGATTGGAAGAGATGTTGTCGGAGCTGCAAGGATAGAGTCTGGGAAGACTCTTGCTTTTCTATTTCCAGCTATCTAGTTGTATAAACATGCATAGCCTATGTTTGTGCCCTACCCTCTTATTTGTTCCTAAAGTGTATACCCTTTCTCTTTGTTTTTGTTGATATGATGTTGGGCTATGCAATTTGAAGTTCAAAAACAATAGCTATAATCTCTTTCTTACTAATTGAATAGAAAATTGAAGTTCACATACTTGCATTTTGGTTTAGTCTAATCTACGTGTTTGCTTTTAACAGCTTGATCAGAAGAAAGCTCGTCGAAAATGCATACAGATTGAAACTTTAGGAACAAATAAGAGGGTAGGGCACAAACATAGCAATCTCACCGCCATTGATTGGAAAAGATGTGCTCGGAGCTGCAAGGATAGGGCTCGGGAAGACTCTTGCTTTTCTAGTACCAGCTATTGAGTTGTTAAATAACGCAAGCTGTTCTTCTCGCAATGGAGCTAGTGTCGTTGTCATTTGCCCAACTAGGGAACTCGTAATACAGGTGAAGACCCTTGCTTGTTGATGAATAATGATACTATGAGTTATCCCTTACTTATTAGTGAATAATGATACTATGATTTACTTAGGTTTGATGTGGAATTTGTTCTTATATTTCTTTACGTTAGTGTAGTCAAGCTTGATCCAATTTGGGCTTGTTAGAAGTATTGCTTTAGTTCGTTTAACGTCTAGGAGATCATGATACCTGTCTTGGGAATGGGTTTTATGAATAATGTTTCTTCTGTGATTGAGGTATAAGCTTGAACTATTATGCTTTGAGTGCAAATGCGGAATCATATATTGGACCATTCTGAAATTTTAGAATCCGAATGGAAATATTGGAACTGTATTGTTTTATGTCAATGCATTGTTAATCTTTAAGAATGTTCAACATTTTGCAAGGAATGACTCGTATTCGGTTAATTAGTATAGAGCTAAAGCTCCAACGTACACTTGTGAAAACTCAAGGACTGTAGTCCTCCATGGTGTTTGCTGTGGAATCTAATAATTGGTTGGTTTGATATCAAATTATGGCGATTTTGTGACCTTAAAGTAGTTAGTGGCTAGGTTGCACGTATTGTTATATGCTAGGCAAGTTGTGTGTAGACTGCAGACATAGAAGAAATTAAAGCTCCTTAGTTGTACCATGTAGACACCAATTCTCTTCTGCTAATGACGGTGTCTGACAAGTTCTTGCTAATAAGTAAAGTTTATGATCTGTTGAGCAATGAAGAGAGCCATGTCAAATGCATCCTAAGCCACACATCATGCTTTCCAAGAGGCCATTGAACTATCAACAACAACAGGAGAACCATGATGTGCTTACAAAGTGATTGTTGTAATGAAGCAGACCTTGTAATCTTTATAACTGAAATGCTAGATAAGAAGAGGTTATTATATTCTAAAAGTAATTTGGATGATGTTTATGTCCTTGCACACGTGTACTGTAATCCTCTCTGGAGAATTGCAAGTCTTTAGTGACTTCCAACTACAGTAAATTGTGGTGTGTTACTATGTAGGCTGTGGTGTTGGTGAATTTATTTTGTCGTATTGGTATACTCTAGTTTTTGTATGGTCCATGTACTGCTTTTCTTCTCTGCATTCTATTGATAATGTTTTGTTTCTCGCTTGAAAAAAAAAAAAAAAGCTTGAAAAAAAAAATTTCAAGGGCAAAAACCTGAACAGGAGTCCCCACAAGCCATGTAAGAAGTTTTTGTTTTAGGTGGAGAGCCACTGCAAGCTGAACATGGATGAGGATCGATTTTAGGTTATAGCTTTTTTTTTTATTATTAGAAAGTCGAATTCCTCATGAAATACTCACTACGAAGAGAAAACCCACCTGATTTCTGTAGAATTTGAAGAAATATATGGTGTTGAGGTGCAAATTGGGAGAACTCTCGAGTGTTGTTCGAGCGCTGTTATTCGCCAGAAAGAATAAGGAGATAGAGAAACTGACTGACCCAATTTAGTTTTCTGGTTACCGGTCTTAGAAATGGGTCAAAATCTTAATTTAATCTCAGCCGTCGAACCTCATTAACGCAGATCCAAGGGCTGCGAGCCTATCCCTCAAGTTGGCAAAAAAATAAGGATCCCTGATTGGAAGGGGGCTGTATATGATATATATCTGACAAGAGGACATGGATAATGAAAGGCGCCCAGCCAAGCACGCATGATTATTATTTCAATCCATATGTGCTCGCACAGAGAAATGTAAGGTGGCAAAGTTGGTAGCAAATGTGACAATTAGGTCCCATAAGCTATTAAACTATGTGGTAATGTAATCATACTAACTGATGGGGTCATACTCCAGGAGCCAAGTGTGCTTGTTATGCATGTGTTGTTTTGCATGTAGTAGTGATGTGCAATAGTCGAGTGCATGAGAGACATGCTTGACATGTGTACAACTTGGGATAATAATAGGTAAAGATTACAGCTGTATCGTAAGCATGCTGCTAATAAATAATCATACAGGCTGCTCTACGTGAAAACAAGTTTAGTCTTGGCAGGAAAGTATAATGAAAATATCATAATCCAGGGGGAGATTGAATCAAGATCAGAACAAGGAACTTATCTAGTTGTGTATATTGTTCTGAAATAGGAGAAGCGAAGCGAGCTCGAAACCAGAGAAGTGGCTAGCTTTGAACAGGGGCCTTCACTATTGGAAATTTGAAAAATGGTGAATCCAATTTCGCCAGTAAATGGAGTTGCTATCGGGATAGGCTTCTCGGGATGAGAAGATGGGTTATATATGGAGGACCTATTTGATTTAGGATTACTGTTATGGGAAGTTCCTGATATCAGTCCGTCTATATATAGGTTCAGGTCCCTGCACTCTCTACACACAAGTATTAAGATCTCAGCCCCATAAAGAGTAGACTTGAATTTAGAGCAGTTGCAGAAGACCGGACCAGTTCATCATGGCACTCAATTCATTGTCAACTTCAGGTATGTCTTTTGTCTTTTAACTTGTTCTGGCATGCCTTAGGTTAATGTGTTTATATATGTATGTGATTGTCTTTAGTTGATAAATCCTTCAGTTTAAGATGACATATGGTATCAGAGCGACGATCACAAATTGTATAAACCACTTCGGAAATCATGCATGCCAGAAGTTTAGTTAAATTAAAACGTTTTCTTAATCTTAGAACAAAAAAAAAAAAAAAAAGATTTGTAAGGAGCTACAGATTACATCGAGCTACAGATTGCATTGGCACAACTTGTTGATTATGCCGCTAAGCTGAAAACCTTGAAGAATCCTATTTCTGATGACATGCTTATTCATCACACCCTAAACTCACTACCAGCGAGCTTTGAATATCTCAACACCACCTACCTAGCTCAAAAGGATAAATGGGACATAAATGAGCTGATTTCGATCTGTGTGCAAGTAGATGAAAGAATTAAGAAGGAGAAAAATGAGAAAAGTGTGAATCTAGTAGGCAAGCCAAAATGGAAAAATAAGAAGGGGAATAATCAAAAGGGAAAGAAGTTCAGCCCTAAAACAGCCCTAGCTCCAGTCCCTGATTCTAAAATTCAGAAACTCTATCAGACAAAGTGTTACTTCTGCAGAAAGTCCGGTCACCTTAAGAGAGATTGTACTGGTTTCAAAGCTTGGTTAACTAAAAAAAGGGATACATAAGGAAGAGAAATCCCAGAAGTGAGCAACAAAACGTGTGTGTTGGCAATGGATCAAGGGTAGCACTGAAGGCAATTGGATCTGTTAGGCTAGAAGTAGGATCTGGAAATTTTCTTATCTTAGGCAATGTCTATTTTGTACTTTCTATGAGAAGCAATTTGATTAGTGTCTCCCTTTTGGTTAAAAACGGTTGTAGTTTTCTTATTGACAGTAATGGAATAAAAATTTTGAAGAATTTTCTTCCTATTGCTTCTGGTGCCATTGTAAATGATTATTTACAGTTACATTGTTCAGTTCCTAAGGAGATATTATCTATTGAAAACAATGGAGATGGCAATTCCATTATTGGTGTTAAAAGACACAATTCTAATGAAAACTCAGCAGCCCTTTGGCATAGGAGATTAGGACACATATCAAAAGAAAGACTACAGATCCTAGTTAAGCAAAACATTTTGCATGAGCTAATCCTTGACGATTTAGGGGACTGTATAGAATGAATTAAAGGAAAAATGACTAATTCTAGAAAGAAAAATGCCACCAGAAGCCTAGGACTCTTAGAACTCATCCATACTGACATTTGTGGACCTTTTAAACATCAAACCATTTGTGGAAACTCCTACTTTATAACTTTCATTGATGACTTTTCTAGGTTCTGTCACATTTTTCTAATTTCAGAAAAATCCCAAGCTGTCGAAACCTTTAAGATCTTTCATGCAGAAGTAGAAAAACAATTGGGGAAACAAATTAAGGTGGTCAGGTCTGATAGAGGGGGAGAGTTTTACGGGAAATATACGGAGGCTGGACAAAGCAAAGGCCCTTTTGCTTTGTATCTTGAAAAGCCATTTATAACCATTTGTGGAACTCATCCATACTGTCACATTTTCCTAATTTCAGAAAAATCCCAAGCTGTCGAAACCTTTATGATCTTTCATGCAGAAGTAGAAAAACAATTGGGGAAACAAATTAAGGTGGTCAGGTCTGATAGAGGGGGAGAGTTTTACGGGAAATGTACGGAGGCTGGACAAAGCAAATGCCCTTTTGCATTGTATCTTGAAAAACATGGTATTAAGGCTCAATATACCACGCCAGGGACACCGGAGCAAAATGGTGTCGCAGAAAGGAAGAATAGGACTTTGCTGAACATGGTCAGAAGTATGATGTGTACTTCTGGACTACCTAGGTATCTGTGGGGCGAGGCTCTCAAAACAGCCAACTATCTATGCAATAGGGCACCTAGCAAAGCTGTGTCTAAGACACCTTTTGAGCTTTGGAATGCCAAAAAGCCAAGCTTACACCATGTTCATGTTTGGGGTTGTACGGCTGAGGCTAAAGTTTATAACCCTCACATTCAGAAATTAGACCCCAAAACCATTAGTGCATTCTTCATAGGGTATCCAGAAAAATCTAAGGGCTATAAGTTCTATTCACCTCACCATAGTACCAGAATCATCGAGACAAATAAAGCAAAGTTTCTAGATGAAGTGTTTTACAATAGAGAACCCAAAGACTTACAGTTTGAGTTTGAAGAAATTCCTGAAACCGAAACACTAGCTCAGGTTTTACCTGTTGCTCCTGCATCGCCCATCATTGTACCTCAACAACCAATTTTTGAACCTGTACAACCTGTTCCAGGAGCACCAGAAAATGAACAACCTCAAGACAACGTTGTGATGCCTCCAAATGAAAATATCATTGAACCTCAACCAGTAAGAAGGTCAAACAGAGTTAGAAAACCCACTATTGACCCAACTGAGTATGAAGTATATCTTCAGGAACCAGATTTTGAATGGGGGGAAGATAATGATCCTGTTAGTTATAAACAGGCCACTGAGAGTGAGTTTTCTAAGCAATGGAGTGAGGCGATGGAGGCTGAATTAAAAAGTATGCAAGACAATGGAGTTTGGGAGTTAGTTGAACCTATAGCAAATCAAAAACCTGTAGGTTGTAAGTGGATTTACAAAACCAAAAGACATGTTGATGGCAGTATAGAGAGGCATAAAGCGAGGTTAGTAGCTAAGGGTTTTACGCAACAAGAAGGCATTGACTATACTGAAACATTCTCTCTAGTTTCGACAAAAGACTCTTTTAGAATGGTTTTGGCCTTGGTAGCTCATTTTGATATGGAATTGCACCAAATGCACGTTAAAACAGCCTTCTTAAATGGAGAATTAGAAGAAACCATATACATGAAGCAACCTGAGGGATTTGTTAAACCTGGTGGTGAACACTTGGTCTGCAAGCTAAAGAAGTCTATCTATGGACTAAAACAGGCGTCTAGGCAATGGTATAAAAAGTTTGATGCCGTTGTTACTTCTTTTGCATTCACTGAGAATGTTGTTGATGAATGTGTTTATCTTAAAACAGTAGGCAAGCACTTTATTTTTCTGATATTATACATGGATGACATACTGCTTACTAGCAGTGATATAAATTTATTGAAATCTACCAAGTTTTTTTTGTGTAAAAATTTTTATATGAAAGATCTTGGTGAAGCATTTTTCTTGCTGGGGATTGAGATTAAAAGAGACAGGAAGAAGGGGTTATTGGGTCTATCTCAGCAAAGTTATATTTCCAGAGTCTTGAATAGGTTTGATATGCAGAAGTGTACACTAGGAGAGGCTCCTATCTCAAAAGGAGATAAACTGAACAAAGGCCAGTGCCCTAGAAATGAATTAGAAAGAGAAGATATGAAGGGGAGACCCTATGCTAGACAAACTGTTACGTCCCGTACCTCAATTTATCAGTTTACTAGTCATTTGGACAGTAAACGACAATTACCTTCACTTTTTACTTTGTTTCGATACTTTTAGTGGCCCTAAAAGTTGACTTTTTGTTCGGGTCAAAATTTGAGAAAATTTTCTTAACAAAAGTTGTAGAGAACGTTAAACCGAGTTCGTAGACATGCGGTACGCAAGAATCGGAATTCGTATGAATTAGTTACAGTCTATGGAATTTTATTTCTAAGTTGAAGTTATCGGAAATTTGCAAAGGGCAAAACTGACTTTTCGCTAAGTCAAGTATATAAAGAAAAAACCCTAGGTTTTTCCTTCATTTTTTTCGTTTTTCCCTTTCTCTTCCTCCTCGGCCGCACGGCCTCTCTTCTCTTCTCTCTCTCTAGTTTTCTCTCCACCTCCCTCCTCCACCACATCCGACCACCATTCGGGAACACTTCCACCACCGGTCGAACCCAGATCAACATCTGCCCGAAAGGCCGAAACCCGACCTAAGGCTGCGACGCCACTGTTCCTCTTTTCCTTTAGATTTCCGGCCACCATCTCACCACACCGCAATCACCTCTGCACTCAACAAGAAACGGAGATCAAAACGCAAAAGTTTGACCACCAGCCGGCCTGAAAAGCCGAAGCGTGCTGCATTGCCGGAGCCGAAAAGTTTGGGTTATTCATTCTTCAATCTCCAGCCACGTCTAAACAACATCTCCACCATGGATGCAGTCGAGGCCTCACGAACTACTAGCCTTTGAAACCCAGAAGCCTAACGCCACTTAGAACCACCGCAAGTGCCGCCTCTAGCGCGTGGGTCGCCGGATATCTTGGTCATCTGCGTTAGGTAATTTTCGTATATTTCTTTGGTTGAAACCTCTGTTTCGGTGTGGGATAAGAAACCCTAATTTTGTTGATGGATTTTGGACTGTGTGAAGGTTATGGTTTATGTGTTCTGAAGTTTTGGAGAAAGGAATGGGCATTGGTTCAGTTTGATATATAATGAAGGTAAGAATAAGGAACTCTATTTTGAGATATAAATTGGTTGAAGATTATTGCTAGGAGTTCGAATGGTTGTTGGTGGTGGAGGACTACAGTTATTTAGTATTGGCCCTCTATTTGGAGATGAAGAATTGGTAAGGAATTGGGTTCGGTGACCTTATAATCGCTATAATTAGTTTGGTCAAATTATTGAATTGTCGGAGTTATTGGTTTGCAATTAAAATGGCTCCATATATATTTTTGATGGTGTGGTGCTTGTGCAAGATGGGAGGTGATGAATTGTTTACCATTGTGGCAATGTCTTACTGGAATTGATAAGTAGTTTGGCCAAATAATTAAGGTATTGGGGAATATTGAATGGGTCGGTTTTGACGAGTTTGGCAAGTGACAGAATGTTAAAATTGATGTTAAGGGGAAATGGTTGTGAGAATGACAAATTTTATTTGAGCAAGTTAAATCGATTGTTCGATGAAGATTAATGAAACGAGTTGCCAATTGGAATATTCTAATACTACCATATCCGGGAATTTCTGTAAGGACATAATCATTTGGAAATGGTGATTATGAATTTTACATTTAAGGTTTAAAGGCTAAGTATTAAAGTCGAATGGTTAACTTGAATTATAACCTGAAAATGGTGTAACTACCGTACTCCAAATGAGTTTACTTTGTTAAGTTGATTATTCGGAAATGGTTACCCGTAATTATCAATTTAAAGTAGATTGGTGAATTTAACACCTAATGATTTTCTGAGATGGATTATGATTTTCCTCGGTCATGAATTTCGGATATTAACTTCCGTTATGCTCGATTTCGAAATTATAATTTATGTTGACTTTCGACTAATTATTTTCCGAGGTGATTCCGGAATTTCATATTCATTTTCATTACGCTCGATTTGAGGATTTTGATTTATGCGGATTCAGAATTTATACTATTTATTTTATATTTATATTCGGCTAATTGAGCTTATTATGAGATTTACGAAATAAGAATTCGAGGAAGCAAAACTTTGTACTTATTTATACCCTATTTATATTTGAACCTGAGATGATCTTGGCGTGTGGGGTCACGTCTTTATACACTTGGATTCTTATTTCGTGAGATATGTGGGGAAACTATACAGATTTATTGGCTTTCGTCGATCTTCTTCCTCACCATACGCGGGTCATGCGGTTAAGTCTCCTCCTCACTTACTTTGTGTTTGTGAGTGGCAGTTGAGGTAGTTTTCTCCTCCTCACGTGGGTGGCAGTCGAGGTCATATTCTTCTCCTCACACAATCTATGTGTGAGTGGAGGTTGAGGTTATTAGTTCTCCTCCTCGCACAATCTATGTGTGAGTGGCAGTCGAGGGTAGGTAGAGCCTGGAAGGCTCCATTACCCGTATGGTGATATTTCTTCCCCATATCCTATCATTACTTGACTAGCGGGGCCTAGTCTGATTTCCGTTTAACTAGCGGGGCTGGTCTTATTCTGTTGAGTATCGGAGTTTCCATCCTTCCTTTAAGTTGTTTGGGACTAGCGGGGCTAGTCGGTTTTCTTGAGCGGAACTCCTTTTGTTTCGTTTTCCTAAATCAGTGCATGCATCGGGAGATTTTTTTTTAAATAAATTAAATGTGGGAAAGTATAAAATCTCCTTTGTTTAAAAATTGCTTATTTTTGTCCACTCACACTAACGTGTTTTCAATACTTTCCCCTGGGCCCTTCGGTTTCAAATGCCCAGTTTGCAGGCGAATTAGTGAGGTCGGGCATACACGGAGTTGAGGCATAGTCAACAGCATGGCTTCCGCGTTTGCCTTTGAGTTAGGTTGTCCTTATTTACCTTTCTATTAGAATTGCTCTGATTACCTATGGGATTTATGTTTTTCAAGTTGAGGTTCGTGTTCTGTGAATTGGAGATTGATGTTGAGTTGGGGAGCAGGGTGGCTCCAGAAGTATAAGGATGATTTGATTTAGAAGTGTATATGTTTTTCTACAGGTTTTGGGTAGTCTACTTTTAGGGGAAGTTCCGCCAAATTCTTGGTAGAATTTCTTCTAAGGTTGGCCCCGCAGGGCCACTTCGGATTTCAGGGTGAAATCCGGGGCGGGTCCTGTCACAAACTGGCAGCTTGATGTATGCACAAGTGTGCACTAGGCCTGATTTAGCATATGCAGTGGGTATATTATCGAGATTTCAGACAAACCCTGGACATGAGCATTGGGTTGCTGCAAAGAAGGTCCTTAGATATTTACAAAGGACTAAGAGTTATTTGCTGGTGTACAAGAAGGTTGAAAATTTGGATGTTATTGGGTAGACCGATGAAGACTTTGCAGGAAAATATCCGGATTCAACCAAATCCACTTCTGGGTATGTTTTCATGATGAACTGGTCCGGTCTTCTACGACAGTAACTTCCATTTTTTGCTTATAACTTTCGCATACGAATTCCAATTTTTAAGTACCACATATGCATGCACTCGGTTTAACGTTCTCTACAACTTTTATGAAGGAAATTTTCTCAAATTTTGACCCGAACAAAAAGTCAACATTTAGGGCCACTAAAAGTATCAAAACAAAGTAAAAAGTTAAAGTAGTTGTCATTTACCGTCCAAATGACTAGTAAACGGGTAAATTTAGGTTTGGGACGTTACATAGTTGGAGTAAAATATTTGCTCCAAAACTATTGAAAGAATTGAGAATCAAAATTCTCAATGAAGATCGACCTTGAAACTCAAAGGTTGCAAAGAGTTTGAAGAGCGAGTTAGAGTGATTGGCCATACCAAGACTTGCTCAAGTTGTTGTAAGGTGGTGGAGAAAAAAATTGAAGCAAATATTTGCTTCAACTGTTACTTGTGAGCAAAGGAAGGAAGAAAAATTGAAGAAGAGAAGATTGCGAAGAAGAAAAGAAACGGAGTCAGAATGAGGGAGAAAAAAAGAAAGGGAGGAATCGAAGAAAAAAAGGGAGAGAGAGATGAGCAAAGAAAGAAAAATACAAGGGAGTAAAAAATATGGAGAAGAAAGAAGAAAATGAGGAAGACAAAAAATGTTGATAGAGAAGAAGAAAGGAAGGATAATGTGATCCTCAATGAAAGGGTAAAAGTCCATGAAAGAAGGTAAATGGTTAAATCCCTGAAAAAAAGATGATGGGTTAAATTCCCTGGAAGAAGGTGAAAAGGCTAAAGTCCTTGAAAGAAGGTGAAGGTTTAACGTCCTTGAAAGAAATAATGAAGGGTATGTCCCTGAATAAGGCATAGTACAAATGGTGCCAGAAAATGCTCCCTGGAAGTGGCAAAAGTCCCAAGATGAAGAGGAAGATGGCGTAATGGTGTCAAGTCAACAAGGCTCCCTAAAGATGGTGCAAAGAAGTTGACAAGACTCCCTAAAGGCACAATGGTGCAACAAAGATTAGGTGAAATTCCCGAAGAAAAGTACTCTCTGGTGGCCAAAAGTAGGCACAATTTTTTTCCCCCCTCAAGGCACAACATGAAGATACTTGTTTTTTCAATGAAGATGAAGACAAGTCAGAGTTCATGGAAGCTCCAAGAGGCATAAAGGCCTTAAGCCCTTGGTGAGGTATGAAATGATCTCACACGGAAAGGACAGAAGAAAGTTCTCTAAGTAGTGAGGGAGGAAAAGCTTCTAAGACCCGAAATGACTAAAAAAATGTCGCTAAAGCCAAGCAAATCTAGGTGTTGGTATTGTGTGAAGAAGATTTTGGAAATTTTCTTGTTGTGTGAAGACAAGTACAAGAATGACGGTGATGCATGTCAAAGAGAGAATAAAGCAAGTTGAAGAAACGAAGAAGAATGGATTGAGTCATTGAAGGTGACCATGAAGGTGTGAAGGCAAGAATCACGATGAAGAATTTGAAGTTGGAGTAATTCTAAATTAAGGAAAGATGTTGGAAATAACATTAATTTAGAATTATGTTGAGAGTTATGGTGAAAACAGTGGTGAGAATAATAATGAGAAAATGGTGAGAGTTAGTGGCCTTATAGATTATGGGAGTTAGGAAGGTTTAAGGTTATTGCAACGGTTTAATACCAGTGTTCTAAAACTCGGCCACCTGGGCGGCGACTAGGCTCTGGGCGCTGAGTCTCCGCCACGAGTAATGGAAAATCGCTTAGGGTTTAGGTATTGGGCGGCCTAGGAGGGTGACTAGACGCTTGGGTGGTTGGGCGGACTGCACTTGGGCGATGGCTGCAATATATATTCAAGATCGGATCGAACTTCAAGCCGATTTAATCCAGTCGCTTCGCTCAATGACCGGATCGAGCTCCAGGTCTTGGGTGAGGTCGACCCCAAAAATCAAGCAGAGACGGTCAAGAAAAGATTATCGGGATAAGAGTGGTCAGCCGTGTTTTTTAAAAACTTCGATGTAAAAAGGATCGACGATCAGAGCCATGACGACGGTTTGTGTGAGTATAAGTTGGTTAGCCTAGACGGCAGTGAACGATCTGAACTGATATAACTTCATTGCTTGACACATCAACATGAGGGAGGTAGATGACGTGGGAAGCCGACACCACCTTCTCTAGGCCTTTTCTCTTTGCTTTTTGTTTAAATTAAATTAATCAATTAATAAAACTAAATTTTTTCTCTTTTCGACAAACGTGCAGTGGGTTAGGCAGATTGTGTTGATGGGGTAGATTGTAGATATATCATATAAATCATATAATAGACGTAATGGTACTAATATTTGCTGCAATTCCAGACTTGGAATACTGTTGAAATATTGCATGAATTTGGATCACTTATGTATCTATTTACTTAAATATAGTTGGGTTTTAGTTGGGTTTTCCATAGTATAATGTTTATGAAGCTCTTTTGTTTTTCTTCCTATTTTTATTTTTGAGTATTTTTATCAATTTTATCATTATTTATATATTTATCTATTCTTATTATATAATTATATGCTATAAAATTAAAATTAAAATTAAAAAAAAAAACCGCCTAAGCGTCTGGGGCGCTAGTCCCCTGACCACCGCCCTACTAGCGCCTAACGATTTTTTGAACCTTGTTCAATACTTATGTCTGTTGTAATTGTCATACTTATGGCATGTCTTGTGTAGGCCTATATAAATAGGCTGGTCTAGTTGAATAAGGTGTGTAGAGGAATATTTTGTAGAAGTATCGTAAGAGTAAATTCCTTTATCAGGTATTTTGAGAGTCTCCTCCATATCTCTCTCTAGGAGCTCTGTACATGTGTTTAGACTGTACATCTCCTGTATATGTGTCATTCATCCATCATATATATCTCCCTACCCCAAATTAAGTTTTCTTATTTTACGCTTCTGTTGTTATCCAACAACTCATTCTTAGATAGCATGGAATATTCTATATAGTATAACTTTCAAGTGGAGATAGGCCATCCCAAAATAGGTGGTGAACCACTATACATGTATTTTGTATACCTCTCTCTCTCTCCTCCGAAATCACACCTAAACAAATAGAACAGCCAAGGAAAAGAAGAGAGGGAGTTTCTTAACATATGTAGACCATTGGATTTGATAGAGAGACACTTGTCTTCATCTGCTTTAAAGCTTAAGAACCTCAGGCAAAAAGCTAGCTCAGGATCGAGAAAATTCTCTCCCGTAAATAATACTACAGACTACAGTATTTTGATTCTTCTAATTACTGAAGCTAGGTACAATTGTTTTCTCAATCTTTGAACCATTCTTGAGATATATGAATAATATTAATAATAATAATAATAAGTTCAAACCTGTGATTGATATTGGATGAGGAAGTTGGCCCGCAGTCGAACGGCTGAGGGTTATTTTTCTACTACCGTCAACCGCACTCCACAACCTCGTATAAAGTCTGAGGATGTATATTTTATTTTATTGTTTTGGACAATAGGTGTCGTAAAATCTGGTTTGTTCTTGGTACAAAATATCGACTTCTTCTTGGTCTCCGAAACATTCGATTAGACAGAAACAATAAAGTTAACAGGGTTTAGGCCGGTTGCCGGCTGGCTGAAGTCAAGTCGCAGCTCCACTGCAATTTTCATTAACTTATACCAGTACTATCTAAGGAAACCAAAGCAAAGCAAAGATTTAGTTATCAAATTGATCAAAATGCCTTGCTTACAAAATATTACTGGTTTGTTTTTGATCGTATGCATCATATGCTTGCCTGGTGAAGCTGCTTACCTGTTGGGTCGTATCTGCACAAAACAATCTACTTCTGTCGGTAACTCTACCTTTCAACAATATAGTCGCCGCAACTCCTCCACCTTCAATTACAATCGCAACCAACTCCTCTCCAAACTTTCCTCCAAGGCAGAAGACCGCGGCTTCTACAAAGCCACCTTTGCAAAAAACTCAACTGGCTCAGCTGCCTATGGCTTCTTCCTATGTCGCGGAGACGTGGCCAGAGACATTTGCAAAGCCTGCGTGACCACTGCAACCCTGGAAGCAGTCCAACTCTGCAGTACCCGAATACAGGTTGTGATGTGGTACGATAAGTGCTTGTTATGCTACTCGAACCACTCCATTGCTTCCAACACTTATAACAACACGCCTCATGTTTTCATGCCAACGGCGCCGTATGTAGAGGAAGCACGCCGATTCAAGCAGGTGTTGGCAACTAGTATTAGGGAGCTAACTCGTAAGGTTATTGGCAATGTCAGTGTGGGTGCAGACCTCATTAAGTACTTCGCCACCAAAGAAACGACATATGGTAGTGTTTCGGGATCGAATAATTCTATCACACTGTATAGCCTGGGCCAGTGCACGCCAGACCTATCCATTGCATATTGCAAACGGTGTCTTGGGAGAGCATCAAGATATATTGTTCAAAGGGGTTTCCAAGGGGGACAGTCTCTATCTCCCCGTTGTATTATTATATACCAACCTTCTCCTTTCTACGGCAATTTGACTGCAGCACTACCACCAGACAGCCTTATCCGACCTAAAGGTAAACTAACCAAGTATATACCCCTTGAATGTGGGAGTGAGTGAATGTGGACAGTAATTTTTCTTTTATTTTAGTTTTTGGTAGTTGTTTTATTCTGTTTTATTTTACTTTTTTTTTAATCTTTTTTCATTTGTCCGTGATGATTTTTGAGAAAAGTTGTCATTCATTAATGAATTTTGGCAAGCAGTACAGTTGCAGTTTGACGTATAAATATATAACTTTGATTAAGTCTACATATTTATTTACAGGAAGAAGCATACCATCATTCAAAATCATTGTTGCCAGTACTGTTCTCGCTCTTGTTGTTGCCTCGGTGGTGCTTGCAGCTTTGGGCTACTGCTTCGTTGGTAGAAGAAACGAGTGCAGTGCTCATGCACAAGATAATGGTATAAAGATCACTACTAGCTCATCCACATGCATTTCCTTCATTTTCATTAGTTTTTTTTCATTTGTTTAATGACATGCAACTCATTATTTGATTAGCCGGAAATGATATAGAGATTACCGTCGAGTCCTTGCAATTAGACTTGGAAACGATCGAGACAGCAACTAAGAAGTTTTCCGACGATAGCAAGTTAGGTGAAGGTGGATTTGGTGAAGTTTTCAAGGTACGTATGAAATTAAAGTATAGTTTCGTTCTATATTTCGGATGTTTTTTCTTTTCTTTTCTGTTGTCAATAAAATGAAGTTGACCATTGAAAGGATTCAATAAAATACATGTGTAGGGAACATTTAGTAATGGACAAGAAATAGCAGTGAAAAGGTTGTCAAAAATATGCGGACAAGGTGTACAAGAATTTAAGGAAGAGGTTCTATTGGTAGCCAAGCTTCAACACAGAAATCTTGTGAGGCTTCTTGGATTTTGCTCACAAGGAGGAGAGAGTTTACTTGTCTACGAATATATGCCCAACAAAAGTCTTGATTACTTTCTATTTGGTTAGTCAGTATGCTTTCATTCTACTCTTTTTTTTTTTTCTTTTTTTTTTTTCTGTTTTGTTTTTGTAATTTCGAACTTAAAAACTCATAGTACGTAGTTAATACTCAAAAATCTTGTGTTGGGTGAATGTGAGTGTTGCAGGACCCATGAAGCGAGCGGAGCTAGATTGGTCAAGACGTTGTGTGATAATTGAAGGAATCGCGCGAGGAATTTTATATCTTCATGAATATTCAAGGCTTACAGTTATACATCGTGATTTGAGAGCTAGCAATATCTTGTTAGATGGCAATATGGATCCAAAAATATCCAACTTTGGAATGGCAAGAATGTTTGGAGTAGACGATCAAACTCAAGGAAATAGCAGAAAAATTGTCGGAACTTGGTAAGTTCTATAATGATTTTAATAATTTCAAAAATTATGTTTTTATCGACTCGTTCAAATGCCAGAAGAATTCTGTTTCATTTGACGACAACTACCTAATATTTGTGAGATCCTTCCTAGCTCAATCCAAAATATTGGTCTTATAAGAGATCTGCAATATATCAGAAACTGTCTATTTTTCATGATGTTATGTGTTGGTAATTAATTTTGGACTTGCAATTAGTGGTTATATGGCTCCAGAATATGCCATGGAGGGACTGTACTCTGGAAAGTCTGATGTATTTAGTTTTGGAATACTCTTGCTTGAGATCATAACGGGGAGAAGGAACTTTCTAGGCTTTCACCTGACAAATTCTGCACTACCTACTACTCTTCTGGCATATGTAAGACTTCGATGATTCTTTATGCTTTCAAGTAACAAATAACGGCTAAATCTTTTTTCTTTTTTGAAAGAGAAGTACGTACCTATATTTTAGGAGACAAGTTATGGTACATACCAGTATCTCATACACGTATTTTACATCTATTTAAACAAAAAATTACAATTATTTGAATCAAAATTACAATATTGAGAACAAAAGTTAGCATATTCATTTACACTATTTACATATAGTTAAACAAAAATTACAACATTGACAACGAATTTGTTCAAAAGCTTGTAACAATGTCGTAAGTGGTGTAATTACCATTATTAGAATTAAGATTACACAAAATAGGACTCAACATTACCACTCTGACAACAAATTTATTGTCACATTTGTAAATGTGTGTACGAGATACTGGTATGTACTATAGAATTTTCCATACTTTTTAGTGTTTGCCCCTGAAAGGTGTAAATTGCATGCAGGCTTGGCAATTATGGAATGAAGGTAAAGGACTGGAATTGATGGATCCATTGTTGAAAGATTCATGCAGTCCAGATGAATATTTGAGATACCTCCATATTGGATTATTATGTGGTCAAGAATACCCAAACAGTAGGCCAACAATGTCATCGGTTGCTCTAATGTTGAAAACTGAAACTAT
The DNA here is from genome assembly GCA_002564525.1 of Rosa multiflora. NCBI lineage: Eukaryota > Viridiplantae > Streptophyta > Magnoliopsida > Rosales > Rosaceae > Rosa > Rosa multiflora. The sequence goes on from BDJD01002225.1 coordinate 125,504, forward strand.
TAGTCTTTCAAAACCTGGGCGACCTGCCTTCTTTACTGGAAGATGCACCAATAATTACCATGATCAAAATTAGTGTATATTACTGGACTTCATGCATGTTAGCGTTTAGTATCTGTCTCGTATAAGGAAATGCCCAAACCACTCTGAGAGACGGCTACAATAGGCTAGGGATAATGATAAACCATGCACTTCGAAATCTCATATATATTTTATATTTATAGTATTACATTATTTGAAAATTATGATACGGTTCCAGACTATGATATAGGGGACAAATTATGGTACTGTGATGTTTACCAGACATTTATTTTACATTTACTTGAACAAAAATTATAATTTATATGAATCAAAATCACAACATTGGAAACAAAGTTACCATATTCATTTACACTATTTATATATAATTAAACTAAAATTACAGCATTGACAACAAATTTGTTCAAAAACTTGTAGCAATGTTGTAGTTGGTGTAATTACCATTAATAGAACCAAAATTACACAAAATATGACTCGCGTTACCACATTGACAATAAATTTGTTGTCACATTTGTAAACGTGTGTATGATATACAGATATGTATTATAGAATTTTCCATGATATACATGGTGGTCCGGATTGATATCATTAGCTTATATAATTTGGACTTATTTCTAATAAGTCTATTAGTTTTTTTTTACATCGGTAAGGTTCCCACCAAATTCAAGTAATATTCTAGACTCGGACCAGCACATGACAATGTCACGTGATAGTTTTGAACCATAAAATAATTACTCAGAGGTGTTACTTCTGTCAATTGCGCGGCATATCCTCCTCTTTGCACAGCGCCTTTAGCTAGATGTTGGGAAAAACAATGTGAAGGATTTTCATGTGTAGTCAGTAAGATATGATATGTTGGTTAGCTAGTTTAATTTCAAACAATTGCCACCACGTACATAGCACTAGGACGGTAGAACCACTAGTGCCGGCTGAGGTGCCATCCTACGACCGCTGCAATGATTAAACCTTCCACTGCACGCCAGTTATAGCAGGTAACCCAATCAATCATCATTAACCGCCACAACAATCTCTCAATCACTTGTTTCCGAGAAGCCCGAACAATACTAGCTCAGAATTTACCGACGAAGGGACTCGAGGATCATTACTTCCTCCTGCAATTTGTCAAGCAACATTTGGACAAGAAAACTAATATCTTAGAAAAGATGAATTGCCTGCATCATGAATCCAATTTGCAATAATAACAGAGATCGAAAACAAAGAACACAACAGAAACAAAGATAATATCTATTGATAAAATTAACAAACAAACATAGATTACCGAAATAGAACAAACGATAGATATATCCTCTGTCTAGTAAAACCAGACACCATCACTCATTATAGATGCTGGCCGGCGTGAAGCAACAGACTGTAACCCAATCTCCATAAACATTGCTGTAATAAAAAAAGGCACCACAACAGGATGCAACAATTTAAATTGTCTTGTAAACTAGACACAATCGCCCATGAACATCATGGGAATGAAACAGGTAGAGGGGAAAGGGATTAACAAAGAAAGAGAGATATATGGTTAAGTCATGTTCTTTGTAGCTAATTCATATATAACTAATTCGTTGAATGAAATATGAGTCCATGAATTAGCTACAAAATGTTTTCTTGGTAAAATGAGCCATTTGGCAAACTACTTCATGTCCTAATATGTAAAAACAAAAAACACTACAGTGTCCACTAATCTAATATATAATCATAAAAGTAAAAGTGAGATCAACCATACATTTAATTTAGTCAAAATCATTCATATTTTAGTTAGAATTTGAGAATCTTGTGCCGGTTCTTTTAGAAATTTAAAATATAATATTATCATTACTTTTATTTTAATGTTCACATCAACTGTATCTATTAAGTATACA
>BDJD01002225.1:135079-160954 GCA_002564525.1 Rosa multiflora
GTAGTCGCTTCTAAGAAATTAGGAATTTCCAAGCGTAGTCGCTTCCAAGAAATTCGATTCCAAGAGGGATTGGATTAAATCGAAACTGTGATGTTTGTGGTCGATCGTTTCTTCTCAACAAACTCTATGTTTGGAGGACTCTACAAGCTCCAAGCTTGGAGTGAGCACGAACCCCCACAGTTCGGCTTAATTAGGTCTCCCCTATGATGAAGAAAGGGGGGTAAAAGAAGGGAGGTTGCAAGTCCCCGAGAAAAAAAAAAGCGAAAAAGAATAAAAAAAACTTCAAAAACGGGAACTTTTAGTAAATCATACCTCTTCGGATTGCAAAGCGTATTTGATCCTCGTTGTAGGATTGCAGAGCATATTCGATCCTCGTTGTAGGATTGCAGACGAGTTTCAGTCCTAGGCGAATCAAACTTGTTGAAATTCGGAGCAGATTCGCTTCTGAACAGCTCCCACTCCGATTGGTGTACAGGTCACAAAACTACTCCGATTGGGCTTAAATTTGGAGGTCAGATAGAAGAGATATAGTTGAACAACTTTGATGAAGGAAAATTTTTTATCTGAAGTCCTGAACTAGACGTTTCGGGGCTTGCAAACTGACTGATATGCACAGGAAAGAGCATGCTGAACAGCTCCCACCTCGAATGGTGTACAGGTCTCAAAAAGACTCAAATATGTCTGAAATTTTGAGGTCATATAGAAGAGACATAGATGAACAACTTTGATGAAGAAAGGATTTTGATCAGAGGTCCCAAAAAAGATGTTTCGGGGCGTGCAAGCAGCCTGATCTGCACAGGAACGAGCGTGCTGCAGGGGGCAGCAGGCGTGCGGCAATGCTGCAGGGGCAGTAGGCGGCACACGGGTACGCAAGGGCTGCAGGGGCAGCGTTCGGCATGGCTAGCAAGGGCTAGGAGCTTGCGGTAGTTTTGGTGAGAAGAGTTTTGGTTTTTAGGGCTAGGGTTAGGGCTCGTGCTGATAACGTGTTGTAGAGAAACTGAAATTGAGATAAATTCGCTGTGTATTCTCATTGATGAGAGTGCTGCTGTGATGCAGGGGGCAGCAGGCGTGCAGCAATGCTGCAGGGGCAGTAGGCGGCACACGGGTACGCAAGGGCTGCAGGGGCAGCGTTCGGCATGGCTAGCAAGGGCTAGGAGCTTGCGGTAGTTTTGGTGAGAAGAGTTTTGGTTTTTAGGGCTAGGGTTAGGGCTCGTGCTGATAACGTGTTGTAGAGAAACTGAAATTGAGATAAATTCGCTGTGTATTCTCATTGATAATAGGGGCCTCTTTATATAGAGGATTACAATGCATAGAATCTCAATCATACAAGGAAAGTAATTCTACATTGATTAGGATTCTAGATCCTTCTAATTAAATCCTATTACCACTAGGTCAAGTAACCTAGAGTTTGGGCTAAACACAAATTAGGTTTTCCTTGAACAAATAGCTATTTTGACCACTGGCATTTTTCGTAACTAATGAAAATTAAAAGTCTGGTGGCATTTTTTAAATATTAATAATTATGAGGAAAAAAAAATTAGGTGACCCAAGAAATCTGATGGTGGCGAGGATATATCTTGATGGTACCTAGGGTTTGTCCTTAATGGGCTTATTGGGTTGATAGCTGGGCCTGGAGCCTTGATAGATTTTGGGCATGATTTTCTTGGGTCCAACAAGACGATTGGGTTTTTACATCCATTTTTGTACTAGTTTCTGTTTAAATTTAACCTATTACTATGTGTTGTCTAGTTCATAGTTGAATAAGTTTACTTTAAATAAGTGAGCAAGACACGACTAATGAATGGATATATCATATGTACCATAACTTCTTATCTGTCTATAGATGACAACGGAATGGTATGTGATAGTTATTCTGTCCTGACATTTTTATCAAAGAAAATCTATGTGACGATTTATTCAAAAAACAAAACAAAACAAAAACGACGACAACAAGTGGGAGCTAAAGGTTCTTCGGATCTTACCCAGAAATCCAGAATGCACTCCTCGTCATGCCTGGATTGCAACCCTTGCCACATGCCCCAGACCCATTGACAAAGCACTCAAGATACAACAATTCTACTAAATTCAGAAATTCAATGCATATAGATCATGCTAGATAAATGCCAGAAATTAGTCTAGAAAAACCTTAAGAAGATCGAATTAATTAATATCTTGCCTTAAGACAAGATTGTCCCTCACAGAGTCACAGGTGTGCTTCAATGTTTGTATTGCCAAATGTCTTCTTACTAAAGTAGCACTCCTAGAAGGCAAGAAACAGCGAACCAAAAATTGTTTAAACTCTCTCATAAGACTCGTATGAAATGCAATATCGGTCAAACTACAGAACACTACGTGTGATACCGACTGAATCCCTTAATGAATGCGCTAGAGTGTATGTATACTCCTGTTAGGAAAAGTTGTAACTCTTTAGAAAAGCCAAGCAATGCAACCTTTCATATGTTAACAACCTTTTCCGACCTATATAGGCATATAGCCCTTCCACTTTTCCATTCACTAGAACAGAAAATTCAATTTCCAGAATAAATTTTCTAACAAGTTTAACAATCTGCACCTTTCTTCTTTTCTCTGCTTCATTACGTAGTATTACAATTTGGGGAAAAAAAAATATATATATATATATATATATATATTTTATGTTCATATATACAGGAAGAAGAAAACTCTCATCCAAAATCATTGTCGCCAGTGTTCTATGTGTTTTTGCCGTCTCTATGGTACTGTTTGCAGCTTTGAGCTACCCGTGCTCCGTACTAGACAGGAGAGCAAGAAGCGAGAACAACGGCGAACCCCAAGAAAAAGGTATATAACATATATTTCTTATATATGCGCGCGCGCATGTCTAGTTCAAATTCGTACGTGAATAATTCATTCGTTAATTATTGTGCAACTCATTATCTGGTTAGCTCGAAATGATATAAAGATCACTATTGAGTCCTTGCAATTTGAGTTGGGAACAATCGAAATTGCCACACGCAACTTCTCTGGCGATAACAAGTTAGGCAGAGGTGGATTTGGTGAAGTTTTCAAGGTATGCAAATATGTAGATTTTTTTATTTTTTATTCTTATTTCAGGGTGTTTGTTCGTGCATTCGATTTGGAATTCTAACTAAATTAGGCAATATGACTACCCTTAGATTGAATAGCCTGCTCTGAGATTAAGTATTTACTATATTGGAAAGAAAATTATAGTTTTTGGCCGGCAAGAACTTGACGCCCAAAACTTCGTACACTAGTTGTACTTATTATTATCTTCTTTGGAAAGACTATAGTCTCTAGAATGACGGAAAAGTACGTATACTTATTATCTTCTCTTCTCAGGGAACGCTTGATAATGGACAAGAAATAGCAGTAAAAAGACTTTCAAAAAGTTCCAAACAAGGTGTGCAAGAATTTAAGAATGAGATTGCATTAGTTGCCAAGCTTCAACACAGAAATCTTGTCAGGCTTCTTGGATTTTGCTTGGAAGGAGAAGAAACCTTGCTTGTCTACGAATTTGTGCCCAACAAAAGTCTTGATTATTTTCTATTTGGTCTGTTATTAGTTGGACGAACATGGTTTTCATTCCTATTAATTAATAGTCCATATATATAATTAATTTCGGACTTTACTGTGTAGTCTAATAGCGTGAATGTGAGTGCAGAGAGCGAAAAACGTGAACAACTAGATTGGTCAAGACGTTGCATGATAATTGGAGGAATTGCTCAGGGAATTCTATATCTTCATGAGGATTCAAGGCTTAGAATCATACACCGTGACCTGAAAGCTAGCAATGTCTTGTTAGATGGAGATATGAATCCAAAAGTATCAGATTTTGGAATGGCCAAAATGTTTGGAGTAGACAATCAAACTCAAGGAAACACAAGAAGAATTGTTGGTACCTAGTAAGTTTTAACCATTATCTATATAGCAATCTCTGATAATGACATTATGTTTCTAACCATATGTATGATTAATTAATATTTTGGAGTTGTATGTAGTGGTTACATGGCTCCAGAATATGCTAAGGAGGGATTGTATTCCATAAGATCTGATGTCTTCAGTTTCGGAATACTTTTGCTTGAGATCATCACAGGGAGAAGGAACTTCTTGGGTTTTCATCTCATAAATTGTCCATCTACTCTCATAGCATATGTAAGCATCTAATTACAGCTTTTGTTGATTATATTATACATCATTTTGTCCAACTAATATATAGCCAGCGCTTGCCAGTGTACAAGTTAGGAAGTCTAGAATCTAGCTGATATTAATATGAGATGAAGTCCAAGTTCGAATCTAGCTAATATTGCTTGATGGTACTTAAATACATGTTTGAAATGTACTTATTGTAGGCTTGGGAATTATGGAATGAAGGGAAAGAGTTGGAGTTGATTGATCCACTGTTGAAAGATTCATGCAGTCCAAATGAATTTTTGAGATACATCCGGATTGGATTGTTGTGTGTTCAAGAAGACGCAAATAAGAGGCCAACTATGTCATTGGTTGTTCTAATGTTGACAACTGAAACTACTAAGCTTTCCAAACCAGAGAGACCTGCCTTCTTTACAGAAAGGTCTACCGGTCGCCACCATTATCAAATAGGTGATCATCATATTTGCTCCGCAGCCTCTGCCAATGGTTTAACAATTTCTGATTATGTGCCCCGTTAAATGTTATCTGACTCCATATATTGAAGTCTCATGCTGATTAATGAACCATAAACAATGCTGTAATATTCATTACTTCTTTACATTTTTAAAGGGTCGAATGAAGGCTTAAATCATTTGAAAATATTTCCAGTGTCGTATAAAAACTTGATCATTTGAAAATACTGGCATATGATCCGAGATCTATAACATTATCTAATGAAGACAATGAAGAGAAGGTTATTATTATTATTATTTTATTGATCATATGAATTTATGCTTAGTCAATTACAACCATAGAGGTAAAAAAATAAAAATAATAATAATAATAAATAAATAAATAAATAATAATAATAATAAGTGGCCACCTCAAAATCACACAAACTGCAAGTACCCTCTCCCCAAATGTCTTCAAACATGGTGGTCCAGCTTCCCTACATAAAATCTCGTACGTCCAAACAAAGCTTGCAACTGATTGAATGAGTGCAGCTTGTTTTGAAATCTCAAGGGATCACAAGATCTAATCTTATTGAAAATTGCTCCTTCCATACTTGGGTTCCTCCATGTAAATTGGAGAGCAATGCGGCCAATGTTATGAATGAAATTAGCTGGACTGCTAGAGTGAAAACTTCAAACCAGTGGAGTTCGAGTGCAATGATGCTCTTGGTAAAAGTTACAATAAAAATTATAATTTTTATTTGAGAAACTTGTTGATAATTAGGTTGAGACACGGGTACTCGTTCTCTTGGAGATTCAAGCCATCTGCGAAATAATACTAGTACACCAGAAATCTCTTGACTTTGTTAAACAGCGACAAGCGTGGCCCGTGACCCACCATTGTACCGATACTGTCCCAACTTAACCACCCGATAGGTGTTGGGTTTTAATCACAAAATGCCTCGGTACAATTGGGTGCGATCGATCCACCCACTTATAAGTTATATTTTATTTGTCACTTTTCCAATGTGGGATCTTTCCTCTCCAACACGCCCCCTCACGTGCAACCTAGCTCTAGGTATGCACGTGGAATTAATTGACAATCCCGATTCCACATTGGAAATCGGGTCACAAGTCCCACATTAGAGACTTGACCAATCACATAACAATCCAAGACCCACATCGGACACTTGGCAATAATCCAATCGGAAACTTCCGATGACCAATTTAATGAACCCAAACTAGGTCCATGATTGGAGAGAAGATTGGTGAATCAATTAATGAATGAACCTATATCCAGGTCCATGATGACGAAGAAATTGGAGAGAGACCCGCTTTGATACCATGTTAAACAGCGACAAGCGTGGCCCGTGGCCCACCATTGTACCGATACTGTCCCAACTTAACCACCCGATAGGTGTTGGGTTTTAATCACAAAAGGTCTCGGTACAATTGGGTGCGATCCACCTTCTTATAAGTTATATTTTATTTGTCACTTTTCCAATGTGGGATCTTTCCTCTCCAACAGACTTGTCCCTTGTAAGATACAACAGCCCAACAACAAATTATATGACTCACTCCGATATGCAAAAATTAGAGGAACCCAAAAACTCCACCAAACAAATACTTTTCTTTGGCCACAAAAAGACAAAAGACACTTGGGGGTTTTTGACGAAAAGTTTATTAGTGAATAATTGGGTAAAAGAAAAGCAAATGCAAGGAATTGTTCATCTCAAATGCAAGGAATTGAACACCTGAGGTTAACTATGGTTAACTAATATACAAGGAGAATTCCTTGCATATCATTCCTTGCATTTAGTTTTAAAAAAAATTAAAAAAAAATTAAAAATTAAAACTGAATAAAAGAAAATACACCAATTTTCATTCCGGACTTTTCTTTTATTCCTTGAATTAAAAATAATTAGTTCGTTTGTACATCAAAAATTGCGATTTAGCAATATTTCACTTAACCACAGAACACTTGGTGATCCAAAAGCTTTGCCAAATCAAAATCTCCGACCACAGCTTCACAGTAGTCATCAAGAAGTACATTTGCTACCTTCACATCCTTGTGGATAATTTTCGGGTCACACTGCTCATGAAGGTATAACAATCCTCTTGCAGCTCCCAAGGCAATTCGTTTCCTAGTTCCCCAATCCAACACTGGTTTCCCTGTTAAAGGCATTCATAAGATTTAAATTTAGCTAAACATAACAAACATTCTAAATGATTAATTGAGTTGGTTCTCTCCTTTGATTTAATACCTTTGACACGAGAAGCCACACTGCCATTGGACATGTATGGGTAAACTAGAAGTCTTTCTATGTTGGAGTGATGTAAAACCCATTAAGCCGGAGAAGGTTGCGATGAACTGCTAGGCTGATCATTTCAACTTCAGTCTGGAATTGAATCTCTCCACCAAGAGCACTGCCGTCTCTAAGTCTCTTGACTGCTACGACAGTGCCATCGCAGATAGTTCCGTTGTAAACATGTCCAAAGCCTCCCTTTCTTAGTAGGTACTTGCTGCTGAAGTTATTTGTTGCAATCTGAAGTTCTATGAAATGAAATCTCTTCAAGTTCCCGAACGAAATTTCCTCATGATGCTTCTCTGAAATATCACCACAATAAGCAGAGGAATCGTTACTCCAATTAGTTTCCCAGTCAATAGCAGATTACTCATAGAAGCAACTCTTAAGCAAAAGAAGAGACAAATATACCTCTTTGTCCCAACACAAAATGAAAGCACGGGCAACCTGCAAAAAAGTAGAGAAGATAAAGCATCTTCAAATTAGAAGTCTCATTGAGCATTACAAATTTCACATTCGAAGTTTAATAATTAGACTCCAGAACAGAAGTCGATCAACTAAGTTGCCATGAATAATATTAATGTATTGTCAATAAATTTAGTTACCAAATGAACTCCAAACCAAAACCAACCTCTGCAACCTGAAAATTTTCTCTGTTGATGATCTTTGAGTCACATATTCAAGCTTTTGTACCTCATATGGACATAAGGTTCAGAGAGTTCCTGAAATGCTATAATTGAAATACATAAGATACTTAACTTGCTAGAAGAAAACAAAAAGAAAAACAAGAAGCAAAGAGAAAGCTTTACGTGATGTGCCAGGAACTATATGAAGTGAATGACACTCATGATGGTGCTAACTATGAAGCTTAAAGGAAATAGATAATGAGCATAACAGAAGCAAAAGTTGCCACATTAATTTAAGAACAATGCTCAAAAGTTACCACATCATTCTCAACCTTTTATTTACTATAGGTCCCCAGTATGTCTTAGGACATTCTCCAAGGATGGGAACTGCATAAGAAACACAAACATATCAGGTTCTTCCTTCCACTCAAATATGTATGCAACTACCATATATGGACAACTATCCTTATAGGAAATGAAAGGAATTACCAGTAGTGAGTATAGGGAATAGAACAGTTCCTTATCCTTTATCAATCTGCTCCAAGTTTTGATTTAGTCATTAGTTGCATGCAACATGGTCTTGTCTGTGCATAAGTTTGAGAGAATCTTTCAATTGGACATAATAGATTGATAAAATGATACCCCTTGGGGATTTCCTCACTTCCATATGATCAAACATAAAACAGTAAAAACTTCTAAATGCATGGCTCTGAAACAAATTTGGGACAAAATCCAAGAGTCATGGCCTAGATATAAGGGAAACAATTAATCTGAAATCAAACAATAGAGCAGTTTAAGCTAACAGATTTCCAATGACGACCTAATATGATATGAGAGATAGAGATGAAGAAAACGAGTAACAGGCTTCCCTATATCACTTAACAGGAAAATTGCTCATTGACATCCAAAGCTTTACTATTGTAATAATAATAAGATTAGTGACTGGACCATTAAAGTTAAAAGAAGTATGCTTCTACCATTTTATCCTACTCCAATTGCATAGCCTCCAATTACATAGATTTACATAATAATATACGTATAGCATCACTTGACAATTAGCTGTGATCAGATATATTTACATGCCATTAAATTTAGCCTATATGATCTCAAACCCCCCATATGCCATAAAGTAAAAGATAGGAACAAAACTCCCAGTTCACTTGCAAAAGAAATTGCACATAGTGGACAGTAAATAAGCATTACTCAATGTATATGTAAATAAGACTAGGACATCACTGAAATTTTATCCAATATCCAATTATAATTAAACCAATTACATAACTAACCATATTTGTGTTGGAGAGTCACTCTTTTATTCTTTAATCCTCAAACAGAACAGGTGCATAAAATGCTTTATTGTACTACTTTTGGGCACAATCTTCTAAGATGGCAGAACAGTTGAGTCAGCTATGTACCTTTGCAGATAATGCGTTGCTATCAACCATTTTGAACTAGTTTCAAGAAGTTAGCTTGAACTATCGATCCTACACTAGAAGTGACTTGATTTCAGAGTATGGATATAGAGTTACACTCCAAAAAAGTCAAAAATCCAATACAACGTATACTCCACATAACAATTGCAGATTGAGGTCAATTAATATAACTGCATACTAGAATATATAGCAAGCTCAAACTTGAGAGGATTGATTTTACAGGAACCACATGGAAAAATAATGATCCATCTGCAAAGAATGCACTAGTAGAGTAGTAGGCATGATTATCAAGTGATCTCTCAGAACATTTCTATAGCAAAGAGACAACAATCAAGTGAAAGCTGAGTAAATTTCTTCAAAGAAGTTGAAGGAATCTATCTATAACATTACTTAGGTAGCCAGAGCGTTTGCTGCAGAGATAGTGAATACAGTTAGACAACATTTTCATTCTGAAAATGCATTAGTACTATTAGTAAAATATATGTTAACATGCTACACCATATATTGAGTGCAAGACGTGTTTATGGGATTAGGATATGAATGAAAAAGATAATGGGCCTGGAAGTATCAAGTTTCAGTAACAATGGAGCTTCAACTCACTACATACTTGATACTTTTCGAGAATGTTATTAGTTTATTCTTTTAAGGTACTTTCTCATGCACTAAAGTGACTGGCTTTCACTTTGAAGGTCCGCTAGAACTATAGAGGTGATCAATTTTGTTTCTGTTTCTGTGTTCTTTCTTCTATTTTTTGTTCTTATTACTACTATTTGGCTATCTGCACAATAAATTTAAGCTAGCAACTCAAATCACCTATAACTTTCATATCTGAAATAATCACACAAATGCTCACACACCAGCATCAACAATCAGAGTCCCACTTTTCAAATAAGTTAATCTTCGAACTTAGTGTAATAAAGTTCCGAGAGTAAATCCAAAATTCGGGAGATAATGAAGTGTGATAGGAATGCAGTCAACAAAATAGCTAATATAACATTTATGAGGGAAAAAATATAGTGAAAATTGTTTCAAACTGTACCAAGACTCCAAGAGCGATGTGAAAGTATTCATCCAAAGAAATCCAACCATCGATATCCACATTCTGAACATCTTAAATGGGGAGATCTAGAAATATTACAATACCTCAAACACACATTCACGAGTAATTTCAATCGGCATCACCAGAACAATTCAACCTACAACCAAGCAAAAAGGCAAGAAAGGAAAAATTCAAAACAAACAATAGAGCAGTTAAACATACAACCCAAAAAAATTGAAGCTTTAACAAACTTAAGAGGTCGAGAGAGAGGGCAATGCCTAAACAAAAGGCCCAGTCTTGAAACCCAAAAGCAATCTTATAAACCCTAGGCAAACTGAATTGAAAATAAACCAAATTATATCTAGAGATCAAGGGAGAACCTTGCGAGTGAGTGCGAGAGATAAAGAAGACCCAAACTAATTGAGTGAGTGCGAGGAAGAAAGCAGAGATAGGTGGCGATGACGCATGAGAGATGGAGAACCTTGTGTTGTTGACTTTTGGGGTTGAGTTTGAGTGCAAGTCTTCATGAGTTCCAGATTCGTCATTCACAGTTGGATTTGGGGTTTTGGTATTTTGGGTGTGTTCTTCATCGATCTGGAAGGACCAAAGAGAAGTCAGAGAACTTTTGTTTCTTCTTTTTCTAACTAGAGTCAGTCTAGTGATAAAGGTTTCGAGAGGAGTCCACAAATAAAAACAAGGAATCGTCAGATCATTGCAATTGTGATTTTGGAGAGTGCTAAAAAATCCCGCCCAGCAGTAATTGCAAGGATTCCAAATCTATATACAAGGAATTTACCATTTTTTAGATTTCAGAAAACCAAGTACAAGGAATCATTGCATTCCTTGCAAACTCAAAGAGCCAGATGCAAGGATTCACAAAATTCTTTGTATAAGTCAATCAATTGCAAGGAATTTTGACTCCTTGCATATAAACCCGTTGCATATACCCAAATTTCTTGTAGTGAGGCCTCAACTTTAGCCACGATTACCCTGACCTACAGGATTAACCCCTACACTATCAAATAGTGCACCAGATTGCAACAAATAGACCTGGTAAGCTTATGAAGCTTGTATGGGTAAACTCCAACCATCAAATAGGAAAAGCAAAACATAACAAATCAAACAATTCAACATATAATAAATCCCCACATATGATTTAGTTCAGGAGACTACAAAGAAATCAGATAGCACAAATTCAAATAATGTAACTCCACACAATCCATAATCTCAAAATCAATAATAATTCCATTTACAAGAAAACTCAATCACTGCAAGAATAATCACAATCATTACTACCTCAATCACGCAACCAATCAACCTTCTTTTCTCTTGACATTTCAAATTAATTTATATCTCAACAATTAATCAAAAAACAACATCCCTCACGGACAATAAAAGATGGAATACTATCTTCTTTGATTCACCAAACGGTATCAACATGACCACCACAACACAAGTTACTACACTGATCACCACACAGGTACTACCATACTGGCCCCCTCACTGGTACTGCCACACTAGCCACCTCATTGGTACTGACAGACCCGCTCCCGGATTCCACGGTGGAATCTGAGGAGGATCTGTATAGACCAAGTTAGAGAAATATTTTTATCTAAAATTCGACATAACCTCCCCTAAAAATTGACTACCCGAGAACCTGTAAATCCAATAATACACTTTCAAAATCATAAATCTCCAATAACTTCCAATTAAGACCTCCTGTCCTTCACAAAAACATCCACCACCAACCAAAGCAAGGGGTTCTAACTCAACAATTACATCTTAGCACCCAATAGTCAATTTATGGTTACATCAGAGCATAAGTTACATGGTCTAATTAAGTAAGAAATATAAAAGTACGAAAGGAAACAAATCCTACAAGTCGAGATGGATGACGGTGGATGAGAAGAATGCCTCAACGTGGTGCGGTCCGACCTCAGTAAAATCTACTACCTGGACAAAACGGAAATCCAAAGAGCCCCGAGAAAACATAGAAAATGTGAGACAAGCTCAGTGAGAGGACAAAAATAATTTAATATTTAAAACCACTTTGATAAATCTTATTTTCTTAAAGTCATTTCTCTTTCGTAAACCTTTGGCATGCAATTAACCACTTATAGTAAAAAGACAAGTTCAAATCAGGAATACTTTCACATACCAAATTATAAGGTAAACTTGTTACAAAATAAGCACTTTGATTTTAAAAGGTTCCATAAGAAAAACTAAAGATATAACTGGAGAATAAACTCGATACTTGCTTGCGAAGGTGATTCCATCCAAAAGCATTTTGCATAACTTTCAAAACTAAAAAGCATTACCAAACTTGTACCCAAAAACTGGTCATACACCTACAATGATCTAAATCAAAATAGGCAGAGCATGGCGGACAACTGGTCATGCACCCATGTTGAGTGGACTCAACATGAGCAGCAGGGGAGGGGGAAGAACTGGTCGTACACCAGTGCGCATCAGGCAGAGCGGGGGGAACTGGTCATACACTTGTGCATCCGCCGGTACACAAGCAGAGTGTGAGGGTATACGTGCACGTAACCGGAAAACTGATGAAGTATCGCTGTATCTTGCTGGGGTTGGGTACTTGTAAGGTAAGTTGAAATTCAATTTATTTTACCAAAATAAAAGGTTCTTTCTATTCATACACATAACAACATTTAAAACTTCATATCTGATAGATCATTTGAAAAGTTTCTTTCTTTCCCAAAAATAAGCAATTTACTTCAAAACATAAATTATAAAATTGCACAATGACCACAACAATTAATTTATGAGAAATCACAATAAACTTCTTCAATAATAAATAGGTAATTAAGGAAATCAAATATAAAAGAATCGAAGTAATTGCATGCATTTCTTTAAAACAAAGTCCAACTCACAATGAAGGGTGACTAGGTGAGTCCCGTCTCGGGAATGTCCTCAGAACCTTGCTCAACCGGATTATCTAGCCAATAATTTATAAATAAATTAAGTTCAATCCCGATAAACTAAGTAAAGAAACATGAATGCATCCTAGGAAATTGTATCCTCTCCTCAACCATAAAGTCACCCAAGTCTTCCTATCATCAAATAATCATCTTAACTCGCTTCTACTAGCGCCCCCCCCCCCCCCCCCCCCCCCAACTCCAACACCTCCAAAAAATAATTTTTCCCAATTTAATCCCAACACCAAATTCTAATTCCTCATCCAAAATTCAACAATTTTACTTAAGCTAGTACTAACACATCCTAGGAAGCATAATAACCCTAAAAAACACTCAAAATGACCATGAAAGGCCGCCGGAGACGGAGGAGCCGCGGTGGCTCATGGTGGCCCGAATTTCAATTTCCAAACTCCTCAAATATATATGCAATATTATACTAAAAAGAAAGCCCATGAGGTAAGGAACAACTTTATACCTTGGGCCAAATTCTCAATGGTTTGGCCGGAATTTGAAAAATAGCTAGAAAATCACTCAATCTTCTCTCCTTCAATTTTTCACGCACACTTGATGATAGGTCTTGAAACATATATCAATAGAAAGCCCAATAAGAGAGGAAGAGAATGGTGTAAAAATTATCATCGGATTTGGCCGGAATTGGCGCCGGCGACAGAAGTTTGGTGGCGGCAAGGCTAAGGCGCTCTCTCTCTCTCTCTCTCCCCCCCCCCCCCCCCCCCCTTCTGTTTTCAACGTGAAAATGGTTTTGGGTGGGGAGGGGAGAGGATCTGATCTAATTAAGCTAGGGGTAAGGTGAAATGACCAAAATGCCCCTCACACGAAAATACTCGTAACTTTCTCGTTACAAATCCACTTAACGAACCGTTCGTGCCTACACTCTCGTATTGTCGTGCTCTATTATTCCACGCTAAGAAAATAATTTTCGAAACTCCATAAAAATAATTACCTATTAGGAAGGCTAATTTAACGATATGATGACTTGAAATATCTAAATGCAATGCAAATAGGTTAAGGGATAGTATTTCCGAGTACGGGGTGTTACAGGTACTACCACACAAGGCAATTACATATGAAACTACATAATATATGAGATAATTCGTCAAAACACAAATCCACAATAAACCACAAAACAATTATCAATATCATCACAGAACCATGATCATATGCCCACACATCAAAAAAGAGACTTCAAAGGGCTCAATACTCTCTCAAATAATGCATCGAACATGATAACAAAATAGTAATCTTTACAATAATTGGTTTCAAAATTTAAAACTATTTGAAAACAATATGAATGACAACTTTAAATATTGTTTTTGTAACTCGACATAATCTCAAAACAACATAGAAATCCTTTTCGAAATATTATTTTCACACCACAAAATCTTCACAACAATTGTACATTCTATCTTCAAAATAGAAAGCCAACAACATCGTCCTTTCTACAGTAATTCTATTTATTTTCCTCAAAATCACATTACAATCCATAGTGATCAAATCACACAAAACATAATATTTTTCACCTAACCACAATCCCAACAAGATATATATTTCATGTAAATACACACACACACACACGTAGTCATCCTCTCAGGAATGCCACTAATACCAACTATAGTTCACAACTACATAACCCGAAAATCATTTTATATGAAATCCTCGTTTTCACTTACCCATGAACTGTTGACGATCAAGTTCATATATTTCAAAACAAATATTTATTTCGATAAATATGATTTTACTGCTAACAAGTATTTCTAACAAACCAAATCATAACTAGTTCATTACCCAAACAACGACTCACTTTGTAATCCCGCTGCGTCTTCACAAAAAACAAGATAAACACAGCCACAAAACTCCTTTCAAAAAGATCTTGTCAAGAACCTATTCAACAAGGTCTCAACTCAGGAACTCAGTAAAACGAAGCACGAGAACACCAAAGCGTTTAAAGTTCGAAATAGTTGAACTAAAAACCGAAGACTACATCAATCAAGATGAAACTTCACTTGGGACACCCCGAGGTGTTGGAATACTTCTACGATCAAATTGCCCAAACGAAAGGACCATCTAATGGTCAAATCCTTATGGATCGAAAATTGAACAGACCAAAATAGAAATTAACCCAGCTAGTCCAAAAGATCGAGCAAATACAAAATTGAACACACCTACATGTTCGTATCGACAAAGTGAGGCTAATGGAGCAACCATAAGTTCCAACAGTGGCTGGATGCGCCGCCACTTGCCTTTACAAGCTGCTTTGGTGAACCCCACGCGCCGTCGGACTGACATTAAAATCTGGAGGATCAACTCTTACCAACTTGTAGAACACAACAAGGGGAGCAACTTTCATACCTGGAACTAAGGCCGATTCAGCCTAGGTCAAGCTCGAAAGTTTGAGTGATCTGAAAGTCAAATCCAAAATTTGATAAGCACACTCCGGATTAATCTTCAAGGCCTATGGATCGAAAGAGCAAGTGGAGATCTTCAAACCCCAACCGATTTCATGCCATGAAGCTTCCTGAAAATGAAAGTTCAATTGGGTCGCACCGCCGTATCTTTCGGCCCTCAGTTGTCTTGTACATCTCAAACTGGTAGACATGAGTGGCAGAGCGAGGAAAAGAAAGGAGAGGCTAGTCGTTCTGGGCTGGTGACGCTGCCAAAGGTCTTTGAAATGTGAAGAAAAGACCAGGTTGGGTCGGCCGGGTTTGAGAGATAGAAAGGAGGGGACTTTCCAATTTTGGAAACTTTTGGAATTTATGAATAAAAAATCTAGAAAATTTCTATTTATAGGAAAATCTCCGAAAATAGAAAATCTGCCTATAACCATAACTTTTTCATGCGATGTCCGAAAAGTGCGTGTCCCAAGTCCACAAACTCATATCAACGAACTCTACAACATTTGTGAAGAAGGTTTTCCAAGAAGGTCAACAAATAAAAAGTCAACTCTTGACCCTTCGAAAATAAAACTTTTTGAGAATATAAATAACCGAAATACATTTACTTCTGCAACGACTTCAGAAAATGCATACAACCATGAGTAAACACCACGACTAACACCTCAGTATTCGAATAAAACAATAATAATTTAAAAATGAATTTTCGGTGTATTACAATTAATGCCCTTATATCATTCGGATGAGTAAGAAATATAGTGCATTTTTCCTACCGCCACCTAATGATTCTTTTTTTTTCCATTAAATTCAGTTTTTAGGACCTCAAATCATCTGATTGGGTGTCCTCATATATTGCTTATGACGATATGAGCTTCAATCTCATTCCCTTCTAACGTACTCCAGACCTTTTCTCTTGCCAAGGCCTTAGTTAAAGGATCTGCAAGATTGTCACATGATTTAACATAATTCACATTAATAAATTCATCAATCAAGTATGATCTCACAATATTGTGTTTTTTTCTTATAGGTCTAGATTTATCGTTATAATAGCAGTTACTTCCTCTACCAATAGCTGTAGTGCTATCAAAATGAATGAATACAGGTGGTATAGGTTTTTCCACAAGGGAATTTCATGCATTAAATCTCTCAACCAATTCACTTCTTCACTTGCAGAAGCTAAAACAATAAGCTCAGCCTTCTTGGTTGAGTTAGAAATTATTGTTTGTTTCTTTGATTTCCAATAAATAGCACAACTACCTAATGTACAAATATAACCAGTGGTAGAGAGAGAATCACAAGATATATATTCCAGTCCGCATCACAAAAGCCTTTAAGTACAGCAAGATATTTTTTATAAAATAATCCACAAATTTTAGTACCAAGCAAATATTTCATAACACGCTCAATTGCATGACAATGTTCTTTACCTAGTTTACTTGTAAACCAACTTAAATACTCCAACTACATATGTAATGTTAGGTTGACAGGACCCATCCTGGATTTCACCCTGAAATCCAAGGTGTCCCTGCTGGGCCCACCTTAGGAATAACTCTATCGAAAATTCAGCAGAGTCACCCCTAAAAGATGGACTACCAAAAACCTGTAGAAAGACAATTACACTTCTAATATCAAACACCATCCTAAACTCCTAGAGCCACCCTGCTCCTCGAATCATAACAACTACTCCACATCCAAGTAAAAACCAATCCAACACTTCCACAGTTCACTAAAAATCAGAATTTAACATAATTCCAAGTACATAAACATAACTCCCAAATTAAAACAATTATTCCAATACGTAATCAAAGCAATCTAGGAAAACGAATCGAATTACATTACAAGTAGGTTAAGTTAGTAACCTATTGTAACACCCCAAAAATTTGTTATTAATTTCTTGGAATTTCCAGAAATTAATAAAGTGCTCTTTAGTATAATTTCGTGGTTCGAGGGTGGAGCAAAAGTGTTTTGGATGAATAATTACTCGAAACGTTTTATTTTCGAGCGGTCAAAGAGTTGAATTTTTATTCGTTGAGTTTTTCTGAAAAATTCCTTAACGAAAGTCATAGAGCGCGTCGATACGAGTTCGTTTATATACGGAACGCGAAAATTGGAGTTCGTATGAAGAAGTTATGGCTGTCGGAAAAAGCTTCCATTTTGGTATATATAGGATATTTCCGGAAATTTACTTCATAATTTCCAAAATTTCCAAAATTGGAAATTTGCTCTCTCTCAGCCGAGAACCTTCACTATTCAAACTATCCGCCTAACCCAACCTGAACTCGGCCGACCCAACCCGACTTTTCCGGCCACCTCCTGCGACCGGACCGGCCCTACTCCACTCAGACCGGCATCGCCTAGCTCCCTGTGGTGGCGGCTTGCTCTGATATCAACCTACGGCGGTGCTTTGAAGTTGCAAAGATCGAACCGGTCCGACCCGACTGAAAATCCCAACTACGGCTGCGGCAAGGCTTCAAACCAGGCTTGTTATGTTCGTGGGAGCTTCCTCTTTCAAACCAATGTGGTGGTTGTTGACGATTTTCAACTGAGCAAAGCTAACTCGAAGTGAACAGTGATTTCTCGGCTTGCAGCGGCGATCTAGGACAATCTAGCTAAAACTCTAGGTATTAAAGTTGCTCATAGCTTCATTGTTCATATTTTGGACGGTTGGATTAACGTAGTTTTGAGTTTGGCCGGCGGTGGTGGAAGTGTCGTTGCCTATGGTAGCGCTTGAAGGCGTTTCGGCCATGGCAGAGGCAGTTTCTGATTTTATATACCATCTACTTGTCGATATGAGCATTTTGATATATAGTACGTAATTTTTGAAGATCGTATGAATTTGTTTGGATTCATGAGGATCCAGCCGTGCAATCGACTTGTAGTTTTGATATATTGACCGTAGAAGTGTTCTGGAGACTTTGGGTGGTCTTTGCTAAGGTTTCGCCTCGATTAGCGTCACTTTCATATTTTTGGATCGAATTAGGAGATTCGAAAATTAATACTGAATCGAGGCTATATTTTCCTTAGGTGCTTGGTAGAGTACGTTCCGTAAATTACCTAATTTTGAGAAGATGCAGTGGGATTTAGAGGTGAGTAAATCTCACGTGGTTCATTTACGAACGGATTTACTTATTATTAAAAAATTAATTGATAAATTATAAATGGTTTTTAATCGGAAATGAATATTTGTTTTAAATGATATGAACTTGATCGACTAGGTTGATAGGACTGCGGTTCATAGGTATGAAAATGAGTTTTAAGTATAAAAATGAGTTTCTCGAGTTTTGCGATTGTGAACTATAGTTGGTATTAGTGGAATTCCTGAGTGGATGACCACGTGCGTGTGTGTGTGTGTGTGTATATATATATATATTTACATGAAATATAAATGTTGATGGCGTGACATTGTGATATGTGTATTGTTTTGAGCGTTTACTCTTTGTGGAAATATGTTATATCATGGAATTGTTGATTTTATTGTATTGAAAGAGTAATTGAGTTTTGGTAACATTGTGAGTCAAGTGGATTTTTTAACTATTCTGTCTGAGGACATTTTGTCACATTGGTGATCGAGGCAATTATATCGTATGCTTGAACCTTGGCCGAGATGACAAGCTACAATTCAATTAGAGCTCGATCTAGTCTGTCTGCCAATGCACTGCGTGTTGATATCACTTATATTACATACTGCCAAGCATAAGCAACGACCTCGTAGGTGGTCCCCGTGACATGGTAAGTCCCAACTTCGATATGTATCTGGTGGACCAACACCTGAGCTACCTTGCCATGGTGGAGATCGGACTATATCTTGCCGAGAGACCACTCTCCCATGCTCTCTAAAAGGCTTCAAAAGAAGAAATATGTGCATTGTGTCCCACATCAGAAATATATAATAGAATGGGACTTCCTTTAGCTATAAAAGGGAGTCCACCCCTTCTTAAAATGGATGGGATCTATGATCCCCACACTTGTATACTACAAAGGCTACTTGGCCTCACTCATAGTGGAACTTCTAAGTGGACGTAGCCTTACCTCAAGGGCAAGGTGAACCACTATACACCCGGTGTCATCTCTCTCTCTCTCTCTATCATGCTTCTTACTTAGTTCCCGTATTCTCACACAAAAACATTGACGCTAGAAGGAGGGTCCCTAGGAGAAGGGTATGAACCTCCGACTTTGGGTCCGAGCCAGCGGGAACTCGCAAGACACCCTGCACCCTCATTTCTACAACCAAGCTCCACTCTTCTTTAGGCCACTGACGAGTCAGCGGGTACACGCCACCTTCAACCAATCAACCCACCAAGGTTCCAGGAACCCAAGTCTTTCTAGAAACAGGCATTAGCCATCTCGCTCATGCACACCGATGCTTTTGCCAAGCACTACTCAACAAGCAGCCTAGGCCCATGAAGAGTCAAAAGATGCCGCTGGCATGACTTGGCCACTTCCAGGACCACTAGCCAACATTGAGAGTCCTCTCTAGACACTCATGTCACCCTGGAAACGTCCTCATGGTGACTCGCCTGCAGCTTCATCACCTCTCGGTGACCCAACCAAGAAACACACCTCATGATAATCATCTCTCGTAGTGTCTTCACCTCTCGGTGATCATCACCTGCATCACCTAGCCATCTCGACAAGAACTGCACTGGAAACACACCCAAATTACTTTGGGCACCCAGAGCTATTTCTCTCATCAATCGATGGCTCCCGACTTCTACTAGCAACACGATGTCACTTCAAACTCATCGCCTCATAATTCAGCCTTCGTTGATCAACCCAGCCGGTCTAGGAATGGAGAAGTTGACCCGGCGTCCAGAAAACTCCTTACCACGCACTAGGCATCACCTTCAACTCTCGGCGACCCATCCTGGATCCACCTACAGACCCGTCTGAGCAAGTCATTACAATCCCATTCACCGATACCATTAGTTTATGGCACTGGCAACTCTTACATCCTATGAGTCTCACTGCCAACACCATGACCATTATCCTGGTCGCTCCCAGCACCACTAGTCAACCGACATCTGCACTCATCGGGTCCCGTTCGCACCTTTTTTATCACCGCGATTTTCTCCCTTCTATAGACTCAGCTTCTTGATCGAAGCCCCCGGTACCAACACGGTGTTACCGAGTTACACTACCACACCGCTACCAGGAGAAAGCCTCCGGTACCCATTGCCAATACCTCTGCTCTCGACACCCGGAGTTTCACTTCCCGCAAGCAATTCACCTCCGGGTATCTCACCAGCAGCCCCCGTTAGTTTTCCAAAAGTGTGAGCTCGATGTTCCTCTGTGATTTCGCCTACTTGATCTTGAACTATCAATTCACTCGGTGGGATATATGGTCAGTGGCAATCAATTCACTAGGTCACATTCACCGTTCCCAAAAAAAAAAACACATATGTACTCTGGGCACCCCGGGGACTGGTTGGGACACCCAATCCGTCCAGGAATAGTTTGGTATACTTTCATTTGCCATCATGACTTAATCTCTAGGCAGCTCATCCCGGAAGGTCCCCTCATGCCTCATCTTGCTAAGCTCCTCCCGGTTAAGTCGATATCATCACAACTTCATCCCTCAGCAGCTCATCCAGGAAGGTCCCCTCGCCCCTCATCTCAATAGCTTCTCCAGGGATAGCGGGACTGGGAAGCCGAGACCAAGAGTTGTTGGGATTCCGAGATCGAGTGAGACCGCTACCGAGACCGAGAGAGATTAGCTGTTGGGAGGGGTGTTGCGATACCGAAAGAGCGCTGCAATATAGCTGGTCATAGTTGCGATACCGAGTTGAGGGGTGAAGGCACTGCCGATAGCGAGAGCATGTGTAGTGGTGAGTCACCTAGTCGGAGATTGTGGTAAGTCACCGAGAGTAGAGATAATGCAGATAAGTGGTGTCGCTACCCAACACTGAGAATTGGGTACCGAGAGTATGAAGCTTAAGAGTGCTAGTCCGATAATTGTGTACCGAGATTGGGTCTTCTCTAAACGTTGCTGAGAGTGACAAGGCTGCCACCAAGAGAGCGAGCCTAAATTAGCCTTTGTTCTTTTGCAAAAAGGTGGTAGTAATGAGTCACCGAGACACTATCAGGGAACTCGAATCCGAGACTTGTGTGGTAGCAGATGTGCCAAATTTTCTGCCGGGATGAGGAGCCGATACCCACTGAAGTTAATGGTAGTGTCGTGGAGATGAAGATTATGGACTATATTTCAGATCTCTCCCATCTTCCTCTCATCAATAGAACTGGGACTATGAGAATTCCAGATACAGTAGGTTGATGGTGATGATGGATGATAGTGCTAGCTAGAGGAGAGGTGACTTGAAGTGACAACCGATGAAGGAGGTAGAGGTCATGGATGTTTTCTGTAAACCTGAAACCCAGAAACTAGAGATGGGTTGATTTTTTGTTGAGCTGCTTCCTGAGATTGATTTTCAAAACCCAGAACTCTTTTATGTTGGGTTGAGAGAATGTGAAAGACATGAGTTGAGCTGTGGTGCTAGAGATTAGACATGGAGGAGAGAAAATCTCAGATCCACTCTCTCTCTCCTCAAAACTCACTGTGAACAGAAACCCGTAAGCTCAGAGACTTGATTTTGATGTGAAGGGGCTGAAAATCAAGAGAAATATGTGAAGAAGATGAACTCTTGATGTATGTAGAGAAAGATCCGAGAAGAGAGAGAACATCTGTTGCTCGGAAAAAGAAAAAATTTCCACTAGATGATGAAATTGCTCCGTGGTGAGCTCCTGGCATTACCGGAGGGCTCCTTCTAGCGCCAAATGTTTCTGTGGTAGAAACGAGGTTGTCATGAGAGCTTCCACTTTCGAGATTCATACTACCAACCATGAACAGAGGTCAGAGGGAAGACCGGGCTAGCCGGCCTACGATCCTCCGATGCCTAAGTCAAATACATATAAGAATGTAGACTAGGTAGGAGTAAATGGAGAGTGGTGACTTACCTTGAACGGAGTGGAGAGGCATGTATTTATAGTGTGAGGATGGGCTTGTCACCCCTTTGTTTCCAATGTGGGACTAGCTGTGGTCCACCTGATACCACTAGTGTATGGTATCGGCATCATTTATGGGCATTATAGGCATCATTTCACGTGGCTAGTGAGTCTTCTGCTACCGATATTTGTGCCTATGTGGTATATATACCAACATCGCTCAAAGCCAAAGTTCGAATCGTTCCTACTAACAAAGAAATAACATTGACCACCTTTAATTGCAAAACTTGGGGCTATTTGGCTGTTTTCCAACCAAAGCCAATTGATCTTGTCACCTTGTAGGAAGGTTTGCGAACTAGATCCATGCATGCCAACTCTGTCATTCTTGTAGAGATGCTGGCTACTTCATAGGCTCTCTCTCATTGGCCTTGGAAAAAAGATGAGACAAGATTGAAATTGAATGATAATCAAGTGATGCTATTGATGCAATTAGGGGAAAGAAACATTCAAAATGGGAAGTTCACCCAATTCTCAGTCAAATCAAACGAACAAGACAGATTTTTCCAAATTCAATGGAGTTGGGTTAACCGAGAGGTAGCTAATTTCTTGGCCTCACTTGCAAGGCACAGGTTGTGCGCTGATGAGGCCTGGCTCATCAGACCCCCAACCTCCCTCATCCTCATTCTTTCATGGCGACAGGGACTGTGTTGTAGCTGGCAGAGGTTGAAGACAGAGGCAATGACTTTGGATTCAAATAGCTATATACATGGGGAGACGGGTTCGGGTTCAGATTCTTCTTTGGACTTTAGAGGGGAGGGAGGGAAGGAGAGAGAGAGAGAGAGAGAGAGAGAGAGAGAGAGAGAGAGAGAGAGAGAGTATTCTATGATTAAAAGGGGAAGAAGAAAGGGAAAAAAAAACATAGAAAATGAAAAGACAAAATTGCCCATGAAATAGTTTACATGGCAATGAATTTAACGTCGTTATAGGCGGAGGGTATGAAAATTGTGTTAACTTTAAATGTTGATGTATTAATGTGATAGTTTTTAAATGTGATGTACCAAAGTGATGAATGGGCTTTATTTGAGGTACTGTTTGTTTTTCAAAATATTGTTTGCACACCACAACATTAACACTAATAGTACATATTCCTTTCAAAACATAAACCTAACAACACCGTCATTTCTCTTCTCAAATTCATTTATTTTTTTCCAAATCACCTCTCAACCCAATAGTGATCAAATCACGCAAAACAATGTTTTTCACTTCACCAAACAACTCCTACAATATTTCACAATCTACTCAAACCGAAAATCATTTGTAACAAATCATTGTTTTTTCTTACCCATGAACCGTTGACGATTTAGTTCATATAATTTAAAACAAATATTTATTTTGCGACAGAAATGATTTTACAGCTAACAACATATTCTATTAACTATCACATACTCAACTAATTTATCACTCAAAACAATGTGAGATTTACTCACCTCCATATCCTACTACGTCTTAACACAAAAACTAAGACAAGCACAAAATCATCCAAACTCCGCTCACGCAATTCCGTCAATCACCTAATCACATCAAGGTCACACTCAATACAACACAAAACACACAATCATTTTAAAGTTCGAAACACGTGAACTATAAACCGAATAATATGTCAATCGAGGAAAAACTTAATCCGAGACCACCAAAGTCTCCGGAACACTCCTACGATCAATATATCAAAGCTACAAGTCTATCGAACGGCCGGATTCTCACGGATCGAAAACCGATTGAATCGTAAACGCTAAAACCCTAACATGCTTATACGATCTCAAAAAATTAAGTGTTGTATATCGAAATGCTCGTATCAACGAGTAGATCGAAACCAGGAACAGAAACTATCCCGAGAGTGGCCGGAAGCCACCGGAAAATGCCTCCACCAAAGGTGGCAGAGTCGCCGCAGCTGACCTCCAAATTGGGCGGCTAGACCTATGCCAAAATCTTCCTCTCAACATGTACATCACCATTCATAACTAGCACAAAGTCTGAGTCGAAGCCATATGGCCGAAATTTACCTCGAAAGTTCTGAAACTCGATGAACCCTAGAATCCCAATCTTCAAAATTTGACCTCCACACTTTGAATCGTTGCAAGCCACCTTGGGGGAAAGCTTCTACGTCCTTTGGGCTTTAAAAGCCATCAAGAATCGCAGCCTATGGTGGTCGGAATCGTGAGTTTCGACTTGGGTCCAACGCTGCGCCGCCGCCGTCCTTTGCCTCTTTGCTGCGCCTTCCTACGCTCGTTTCGTGCTCAAATACTACCACAGACTTCAAGAAGAAGGTGAGGTGAAGCTATTGTGACTTGTGGCGCAGCCAAAGGTGGCCGAAAGGAGATATCGCCGGTCAAAGTCAGCCGAAGGAGAAAGGCTTGGGAGAAAAGTTTCCGAAAATGGAAACTTTTGATTTTCAGATTTTTTTTTTATCATATTTAACCAAAATGGAAACTTTTTCCGATGGCCATAACTTCTTCATACGAACACCGATTTTCGCGTACTGCATGTCCAAGAACTCGTATCGACACGCACTACAATATCCGTGAAGAAAGTTTTCACAGAATCCTAACTTAAAAAAGTCAACCCTTGACCCCTCGAAAATAAAGCGTTTCGAGTAAATATTCGTACAAAATACTTTCGCTGCACCCTCGAACTACGAAATCGTCCCAACAATCAACTTAATAATTTCTGGAAAATCATCAAAAATTAATAATGAATTTCCGGGGTAGTACACCTTCAAACCCGCTATTCTCGGTAACTGCAGATTGAAATTGCTTGCTTGCTTCCGGTAAAGAGCAATCAACAATAAGCTTGATCACAAACTTGGCTAGGGGAGTTTTCTGCTGTTGACAATGATCAGCAACTAGCTCAGAGACAGCAGGCTCTTTAAAGAGCTTGTCAACATAAACATGCGCATGCCTGTTTTGAAGCAGGCTACGACAATTCTGGCAAAAGCGCAGCGAAAAGCCTGCTCTGTGCAGCAAGCGTAGGCTGCGTAGCTGAAGAAACTTGACTTCATTTCTGGATTTGTTAATGACTTTGCGTTTGTGAGCTTGCTGTCTAGTTTGGAAGTGAAGCCTTTTGGCTGGTGGAAGCCTCAGCATCAAGCAAGACATGAATGTAGGCCTCATCAAAAAGCTCGCGGATCAAGTGGGCCGATGGAGGCCCGCCGGCCCTGAGGGCTAAAAGCCCGGCCCGGCCCGTTAAAAAGCCCGTAAAAGCCCGCCTCGGTGGGTAGTGGGCCGGCCCGCAAAAACCCTACCCGGCCGGTAAAAGCCCGCTAGGCCCGGCCCGTAAAAGCCCGTAAAATATTTTATATATATATATATATATATATATATGTGTGTGTGTGTGTGTTTATATATATATATATATATATATATATATATAGACACATATAGATATATATATTTGTGTGAGTGTTTATATATATGTGTTTGTGTTATATATATATATATATATATATATATATATCTGTGTGTGTGTGTGTGTGTTTATAAATAAATAAATATATATATATATATATACACACACACATATAGATATATATTTGTGTGTGTGTTTATATATAT
>BDJD01002225.1:201762-231042 GCA_002564525.1 Rosa multiflora
TGACGGGCAGCGACACATCTCTGCTCCCCCATTGCTGAACTTGCCAACTCGATTGGAGACTTGGAGTTCTCCCGACTCGGCAACCCATCTCCGGCCTTGATCTGGGCCTCCAGCCTTTCAAGCCCCACTGGCCACCGCCTCCTGTCTTTCAATCCCCACCAGCAACCCGTCTCCGCGGCTCCACCTCCAGGTATCTCACTATCTCTCTCTCCCTCTCCGTTTTCTTCTCCTCCTCTGTGACGGCTGAAGGCTCCTCCGATCCTCCTCTTGATCTGTAAATAATCGATTTCTAATCTGGTATTCTTGTAAATAATCAATTTCCAATCAGTAAATAATCGATTTCCATTTGATCTTGTATTCTTGTTGGTTTTTAACTAAGGTAATGCCATAA
The DNA here is from genome assembly GCA_002564525.1 of Rosa multiflora. Lineage (NCBI taxonomy): Eukaryota > Viridiplantae > Streptophyta > Magnoliopsida > Rosales > Rosaceae > Rosa > Rosa multiflora. The sequence goes on from BDJD01002225.1 coordinate 202,154, forward strand.
TGGTATAGTTGAAAACTTGAAATGGGTAATGGGTAATGGGTTCGATTTCGGATTTGCATTTGATGTTGATGGTATAATTGCAGACAATCAAGAAACTCAAAATGATATAATTGCAATTAGGATTTAATGCCGTTTGCAATTAGGATAGGATGCTTGTGTTTTGCTGTGAATCTGATAGCAAAATTAGGATAGCATAATTGATACCAATCTGATAGCATGTTTGTGTTTTAGGCATCCAAATGACCAAATATAAACTCTAGTTGTTCTATTACTGAAACAGGAATTTGATAGCTTCTTTGACTCAGATGTTGACCAAAATTCTAGATCGTTTTGGTTTTCTGGGTTTCAGAAGCAGTGAAAATGAAGCATGTTAGTGGTTTTAGTCCGAAATCAAAATGTATGGGTCATTGAATCTGTGGTTTTGTGTTAGTGGGTTCAAATTCTTATGAGATTGGGTTACTGGGTTTTTTGCAGGTGAAGTATTCGCAAGAGCCGGACAACAATACCAAGTGTAAGTAATTTGTAGTTTAACCAATGTGTTTGTTTCGTGGGCGTATTAGTATGAGTTTGTGTGTTTTGAAAATCTAATGGTTTTTATTGTATTGCAATGATGAATCAGCCTGCAAAGCCAGAGGCAGCGATCTCCGCGTTCATTTTAAGGTACAAAAGAACTTGATATTCAAAACCGGTCGGTTCAAAAGAAGTTGACCAAAATTCTAGATAGTTTTTACTTCAGCTTGTGGATATTTGTAAAAAAAATTAGGGTTAAATACTTGTTACTCCTCAAACTTTTTCCCGAAAAACAGTTTAGTCCCTCGCCTTTCAAATTAAACTGGATAGTCCTTATTCTTTCTAATTCTCACACAACAGGTCAAAAACAGGTCTAAAATGACTATTCTACCCCAAGATCTTTTTTTTTTCCTCTCTTTTTCTAATTTCTCTTTGTCTTTTTCTTTTTTTTTTCTAGTTCTCTCTCTCTCTCTCTCTCCTCGACGACTGCTACTGTCCCTCCCCTGCCCAAAACCCTACTCCGACTCCGACTCTACCCCTAGCCCAGCTCCTTTCTCTCTCTCCAAGCTCGTATCTGACCTCTACTCTGCCCACACTTGCTCCGCCTCCTCCGGCTCAAGTGCACCCCTGCTTCTCCTTCATCACCCACTACCTCCTCTCCTTTCTCTCCCATTTAATTCCCGGTCCCCGATTTAATGGCCCCCGACTGAGCCCCCGACGACTCCTACTGTCCCTCCCCTGCCCAAAACCGGACTCCGACTCCGACTCTTCCCCCAGCCCAGATCCTCAACCTCTCCTTCAACCAGGACCACAGCTGCTTCGCCGCCGGCACCAACCTCAACTTCCACATCTACAAATGCGACCCCTTCCGTGAGATCTTCCGCTGCGACTTCGGCCCACGCGGCGCCGTCAGATTGGTCCAGATGCTCTTCCGTTACAACATCCTCACCATCGTCGGCGACGACCCCAATCCCCTCTACACCCCCAACAAGGTCATGATCTAGCATCGGTGAGCTCTCCTTCCGCTCCGAGGTCAAGGCCGTCAAGCTCCACTGTGACCACTTCGTCGTCGTTCTAGTCCAGAAGATCTTCTACAATTTCGCCGATTTGAAGCTTCTCCAAGCGCAGATCGATCTGTGGAGAGGGAGAGAGAGAAAAGTACAAAATAGAAGAAAAAAAAAGAGAGAAAAATTAGAAAAAGAGAGAGACAAAAATAAAAAAAAAAGATCATGGGGGTAGAATAGTCATTTTAGACATGTTTTGGACTTGTTGTATGAGAATTAGAAAGAATAAGGACTATCCAGTTTAATTTGAAAGGCAAGGGACTGAATTGTTTTTCGGCAAAAGTTTGAGGAGTAACAAGTATTTAACCAAAAAAATTATTATTATTATTCTTCACCATTACATTTTCTAAAATGATACCTGTTTTTTTTTCCCCCTCTCAAATTGATCTTTTCTTGTACATTAATCTCAAGAGGAACAAAATCACCAACCCAAAGTTTATCTTCACTTCTTTTAAGTCTTTCTTTGTAATCTTTTACTTGCATAAAGCAATCATGTAGCTGCAGATAATAAAACAACATGCATTAACTTTAGGCAATGTTCCAGAAGCACTGGCATTATATATAAATGCAGCACAAACCCTCTTATGTACCATCTAGGCAATAGCTTGAGAGAGCCAAAAGACAAAGCATTCTTATTCTTTTGTGCATTCTTACCTCAATTCTATGAATTCAATTTGGACGCTATCATGTGTTGTTGTTAGTTGTTACTGACCTATACTTGGAATTATTGATTCAAAGGAGTTCTTAACCTGTACTTGGAATTATTTACTCTTTAGGTTGGAGATTGTGGATTATCAAGAATCAATCACAATACTTTGGTATCTGGTGATGTGTGAGGAAAGCTTCCATGGATGACACCAGAATTGTTGAGCGGTAGCAATAGCCGGGTTTCTGAAGAAGGTTAGTAGGACTTTATATATTTTTATATCCTATATTACTGCAAAAGGAAAAAGGCATCATTTGCCAATGAAATTAGCAATCTGCTATTATCTTTGACAGGTTTATATTTTTTCATTTGGAATATCAATGTGGGAGATTTCATTTGTAATATTGTTTGGAATAACTGAATTGGTATTCTGTCATATTCTTCAATCGTGCTTCTTCTAGTCACTTTGCTATTATCATTCAATTTGGAGAACTTGCTTGTTTAATGACTTATTTATTTAGCTTCTTTAAATCTTATATCTGTTAGAATGTCAACACATGTTAATGTGTTAGTTGTTTTGCATTGCGACATATCTGAAATATATGTGCACTATATATATGTGCAAATGTGCATTCCATTAGTCTGAGTGAGAGGGAGATGGGGCATTGTGGGTTGGGGGTTGAAGGAACCTATCTATATTAACTTAATCCAAATACCATAATATATAATATAGACATGAATTCTTGACCTAAACAAACTTATCAAATTAAACACTTATCAACAAATTCATTATGGATGTCATTAAATGATTTAATTCTTGTATGAGTATGTTTTGGCATCTCTGGCCGCCTAATGCAATTGTTAAATGATATTCATATTTCTTTTATCTTTGATAATTACATTGTGTGGCTTATCTAATGTTTTGATACATCTGTACAGGTCGCTGAGATTGTTGCTAACTTCATTGTGAAGGGTCTGGTATTCCAGCAAGGTCGTAGTTCAGGCATATCGTCAGGCAATTACAAGTAAGTTTTTCTTAACATCGTATCTCAATGCATGACTTGCAGCTCTTGTATAGTTTTTTCATTAAATATAGATGATTGAGGATTGATCTTGTACATTTTTCTTTTTTACTTCTATAGTTAGTTTTGAGGGTTTTGGCTCATGTAAGTATGTTTGTAAAGCTTAGAGTTTTATTGAAATGCAATTATGTGAATAACCAAATAATGGAAAGCTAGAAACCTCTTTTTTTCTTCATTTGTGAACCATCATATAGCCTGTAGAATTGAATATTAAGCCAACAATAACATTTTTTAGTTAAGCCATCATATTACTAGAAAATGTTATTAAATACGTATTTAACATTTTATTCCTTCATTTATGAACCATCAGTTAAATGGAATGGACAAAGTAAAAACTAAAGCAAGAGTTCTTTTGCTGTTGTTATAGTGAGAAGGGGCTAAGAGTTAAATAGTTCATAGTTTAGTGTACTCATTTTGGAGCATGTAGGTATTATGTGAATGGTTGATATCAAGCTTTTATTTTAGCATTTTAGCACGTCCTTTTTTTTAGTTCATAGTTTAGTGTACTCATTTTGGAGCATGTAGGTATTATGTGAATGGTTAATATCAAGCTTTTATTTTAGCACGTCCTTTTTTTGAACAATTTGGATTTTAACATTTAACTTCTGTTCTTTCACTATAGGTTCCTGTCGTGAATTATTTTTTCAGAGACTCCCTTAAACAAAGAGTCAGCAATGCTGAAACTGTGAGTTTTAGTTTGTTTCTCTATACCCGGTTAATATACTTTGCAGACATGCTAAACTCTTGTGATAGTTATAGCATTACTTCTTGAATGCGCAGTTATTATACATGTCGTCACTAAATTATCTTTGTAACAGGTTATTAATTTACACAATGCATTGGAGAAGTTTGTGTCTTTGCTTCCTCACTTTGTACCAAATGGGGATGTAAAACTTGCCGAAGTTGATTTGGGAAGAGAATATGTTGATGTCCCTCTTACATCAGAAGAATCGAAACTCCGAGTGTTAACAGATATAAGTTCTTGAGTCATAATTGTTTTGCTGAGCCAAGTTTTCAGTATTGCATACTTTTGGAATCCATAATATGCAAAGAGACATGCCTTTTTCGAATCTGAGTTGAGCAGTGATAATCCTGTTAGTGCATTTATCATAGTTAGAAGCTCCATATCTGCATCTAAGTCCCTGACTGATATCATCACATATGTTTGTTATGTTTACTGCCATCAATATCCTTACTATAGTTCTTAAAGGAAAACCCTTGGACTTGTTAAAAAAAAAAAAAAGCCTTTTCATTATAGCAAAGTCCAAGAATGATGTCATCATGTATGGTTAATTTGGTTACATTGTCAGTATCCTCAGTATAGTAAATAAAGGAAAACTTTTGGATTAGTCATCTAGGAAAATAAGTCTTCTGAGAATCAAAATCTAGCACAACAGATAGCAGTGTAGTTTGTGATAAGTCACTCATTGTCTTAGTTTTGTTTCTCTGAATGGATATTATGTTCTTTAGTGGGCATGCATCTTTGGTGGTGTATCATGATGAATCGTTGGGAAATGCTTCAGGAGTTTAGAGTAGTATTCAATTAAAATCAAGCTTGTAGTTTTTTATTTTGTTTTTTTTTTTCTGTGTATTGTATCTTTTAAATGACTCTTGATTGGGTTATTGATTAACAGCGTTGTTTACACCTCAACATGCAATTACCTTGAACTCTTTTTCTGAGTCATTGAGCTTCTTATTGTCAACCTTGCACTTTCAACTGTCCAGGGTTTCTTTTACGAGAAATTAAAGATTTTTGGCGAGTTGCTTTGTTGATGTCTACACTTTTATATCTACCGACGTCTTAAACCGACAAGAAATCAAATTTATTGTATTAATCCTCTATTTTCTTTTGTACTTGGAACTGATGTGAACTGTTTTGGGATTAGTTTTGGATATTATACTTGTTAGAAGTGTTCTTCAATTTATTTTAGCCTTTGAAATTAGGTTGGTGTGACAGTTCTTGAGTTCGGTAATTAAGTGATTAAGGGAATGTTTGTTTCTTTTCCCTCAATTCTTACGGGGTTTAGATTTTATTGCAAAAAGCTTAGTGTTGTGATTATATTTCTAAGGTCGGAGGAATTTTGAGTCTTATGTTGGCTGTTTATTGATTTGATGTTGGTGGAAAAGTTGAATTCCAATTGGTTGTGACTTCAAGTTAGAACTGATGGTGTTTAGTTGTTGTTACTTTGATTTATTAGTGTTCGCAATCTTGTAAAACTATTTTGGGTTTTCTAGTTAACTTTTACTTTGAAGAGTTGTGTGTTTTGTTTTTGTCTGACAAAGTCAATAGAGAGTAGAGAACTTGTTTTCTTTCTCCTTATTTAATTTTCACGTTTTGCTTGTGTTTTTGCAAATGCCTATGAAGAGCTTTCTAAAAATATACATTTTTGTTGTCATTGTGAGCCCTGTTAGCTTGTAGTAAATGTTTTAGTTGGTTAGTGTCACTTGTTTGGTTTTGTTCGTTTTCTCTCAGATTTTTGTTGTTGGGTTTTAAGGGCCTCAGCTTATGATCTGTTTTATAGATTTAAAAGGTTCATGTGGTCGATTTAACCATGGTTTCAGTTGCTGTAAATTTTGTTGCTTTTTGGAGGCTATGCTCCTTGATTTGATTATTTATCATTTAAGGGTTTGCAGTTTTATGCAGTTTATTACTCACCCAATCTTTAGATATTTAAGAACTAAACTTTTATCTGATATAGGGAGTGCCCTCTAGACTTGAAAGAAGCAATTTCTAGTGTGTGTTTTGCTGCACCAAGATGTGTTGATATGCCAGAGTTGCTTCAAGTTCAAATGCTATTATTTGTATCTAAATATGGGAAAGCATTTGTATCAGCTGCAACAGAACTAATGCCAGATTGTGGTGTCAATTGCCAGGTTTTATCATCTTCTAATAGTATACCGGTTTTTCTTGATATTCATCTTGTAGTGCACTAAATTGTGAGGACAGTAGTTGTTCTATATAGGTTTCTACTCTAAAGTTATGATACTACACTTTTACTGTAGTTGATAGAGCTGAGTAGTGTGTTTGTGTCATGACTTCCCTGTGGATGATTGCAAGGAAATGGATTTAGTTGCTAGTCTATATAAAAAAAAAATGCTATGTTGCTAGTCTAACTCACAGTTTTTGTGATATCCCTCAACCAATTCATATCTCTTCTTTTGTGTTTGTGTTTACATTTTTATAAGCCTTGTTAAAGGTTTATTTCTTGTACTTATTTAGTTAGGTGCTATTGTTTTACTTGGTTAGTTGGTTTTGTCTTTCAGTTTGTCAATTACTTAGATTATTAGATATTAAGTTTATTTCTCTTTTTTAGTTTGTTTTGGGGTGTGGGCTTTTATTTGAAAAGGAGAAGTTCCGTTTTTGGTGGCCGAGAAGAAGAGAGAAAAAGAAAAAAAAAAAAAAAAAGAAAGATGGGTCGGCAAAGTGATGAGAAAGAAGGAAATAGAGGGAGGTGGAGAAAGAAAGAGTAACAAGGGAGAGAAAGAGGAAAGACAGAAACAAAGAGAGGAGCAGATGGGAAAGTCGATGACAGAAAGAAGAGGAGAAAGAAAGAAAAGAAAAAGGAATAGGAAGAGGGAAGAAGAACACTTTTTTTCCGGAGGGGATTAGAAATGAGAGAGAAGGAGAGAGGAGAGTTTGTTTGAAGTTAAAAGGCAAGAACTTGGTCTTGGGTTCAGTTTCTTTTTGGTGAGTGGCTTCTATTGTCTGGATTGTGTTTCTTTTCTTGATATTTGTTTACTTGGTGAGTTGATGTGGCTGTTAAGTTTTTAACATTTGGTTCCTTAACTTAATTGTGTGTTTTCAACCATTCATTGATACATATTGCTGACTATATATTGATCTGTTTCTTTCAGGCTCCCCGGTCTAACAACCAAGCCAAAGCTAAAGCAATAGCACTAAGGATGAAGACACTGCAAATGAAAAGAGGTAAAAAAACAGTGTCGAAACCAGCTGTTGAAGAGACTGATGCACCACCTAAATCTGCCTTCACCAAACATGATCAATAGTATGAGATATCAGTGTTTTTTGGGTTTCATTTGTTGATCATGCCAACTGCTATGGGTTATTGAACTGATATTTACTAAGTTTAGCTCCATTATGGATGTATGTATAGCTGCAGTAACAGATTAATCAAATATTGGTATTTTTATGAATGGATTCCATATTTGATGAATGCATTGGGTAGTTTCCAGATTTACATAATTGTGGCGCAACGAGAATACAAATATGTCATCTGAATTAGAAGGCAACAATAAAATGAAATCCAAATATGTTGTTGGACATATCTAAGAACAACAGAAATAAGAAAAAATATGTTGTTACGTGTGCACTCAAACAACAGAAAATTGTCATCTGAAATAGAAAAACAACGACAAAATGAAATCCAAATATGTTGTTGGACATATCTAAGAACAATAGAAACAAGAAACCATATGTTGTTACTTGTGCACTCAAACAACACAAAATTGTCATCTGAAATAAAAAGCAACGACAAAATGAAATCCAAATATGTTATTGGACATATCTAAAAACAACAGATACAAGAAAAAATATGTTGTTACTTGTGCACTAAAACAACAGATAAATGTTATTGTAGGCTACTAAAGATGATAGATAAATGTAATCTGAACTGAATGCTAATAACAGTTAACTGTTATTGGAATTTGAATAAAACAACACTAAACTGTTATAATTATAAGTCCATTCAGACAACAGATACGATTTCATATCTTCTACTTTGGTGCATTCAAACCACATAAATGACCATTTTTCTGTCTTTGGAATAAGCATTAGATCATAGAAATTACAAGGAACTGTTATTTGTTTTCAGATCACATCACATTTATCTGTCGTCTGAATTCACTAGTACTCATGTCTTGATTTCATTAGATAACAGAAGACCTAAAAACTTTCTGTCATCTGAAAATTCATCAGACAACAGAAGACCCAAAAACTTTCTGTCGTCTGAATAATCAGACGACAGAGGAAATCTGTCGTCTGATGCCCCAAGAGAAGGCATCGTACTAGACAACATAAATTTTTTTAATCAGACGACAGATCTCCTCTGTCGTCTGATTGCTTTTCTGGCATAGTGACTCCACATCTTTAATTAGGGTTGGGCATTTAAGCCCTAAAATCCGCAAACCCGGACCGGCCCGTCAAAGCCCGACTTGAACGGGCTGGGCCCAATTTTTTTTTAACCAAAAGGTTCGGGCCGGGCCTTGTCTCTCAAAGCTGTCAAAGCCCGTGAGGCCCGTCATAGATTAAAGAGGACAGATGTTCATGTAGTATTGGTCCTCATATAAGCCTCAAAATCTTTATCATAGGATCATATACACAAGATTACACTCTTCACTCAAATACCTAAACCTAATTCTCATTCCTCAGCCTTCATTTATAATTTTCTTCGTGTAGCCTGATCTGAAGATAATAGCAACGAGAGGTCGCCTCATTCTCCTCCGCTGAGACGCCCAGGGCTGCAGCTGCTCTCTCTCTCTCTCTCTCTCTCTCTCCACTTCACATGCAGAGCTGCAAGCTTAAGAGCCCGAGACTGCTCTCTCTCTTCTGTTGCCGACCGAGTTCATCTTCCGATCTTCGTCCACAGTTAGCACCGTCTTCGACTATTCGTCTTCGTCTTCACTGGAGAGAGTTCACATCACACCAGAGGTCGCCTCCGTCTCTCAGTTTATCCCTCTCCTCCGCCATAGCTGTGAGGCCGAGACACAAAATAGGAGCCGTTGTTCTTCAGGTCTGCCATCTCGTTTTAGCTTCATGGGTTCCTCAGTTTATTGATAAATTCGATATCTTTTTGTGCTTATTTGGTTTGTAGCTAAATTGGGATTTGGGTTTTTTGTTCAGTTCATTGCTTTCTGGTATTTGTTTCTATATTAAGAGATATGCAGTTTCTGATATTTTTGTATATTGAGTTGTTGATAATCTTGATTAATATTGGTATTGAAGTAGGTTCTGTGTGTACTCCTAGTTGAGTAAACTTTTGGCTTTTGAATGGTTCTTTGTTATTGCAGTAGGTTCTATGTGTAGTGCTAGTTGAGTAAAGTTGCAGCTTGAATGGTTCTTTGTTATCTAAATCTATTTATGATGGCTATTGTAGGGAAAAATGTGGAAGCCAATTGATGGATGGCTGCATTACTGCTGGATAGAAGACTGGAAAAATGGCTGCTAAATTGTTGTATCTGAATTAGGACTTTCTAATTCACTGGATTTTTGTATTTGAATTTGGACACTTCATATTTGAATTGTAGCTTCAATTTTTCTTGATGAGTATTTGAATTTAGATATTATGTGTTCTGCATATTCGAATTTGCAGCTTGAACTTTGGATCGTGATATTGTGTTTTGATTCAAATCGTCAACATGTTGATATGAATGAAATATGGATATATAGCAAAGTAGATATGGATATATATATATATATATATATATATATATATATATATAGGCATAAGCAAAGGTAAAATACAGGTATTTGGACCCGAAATGAAACGGGCCGATCCCTGATTGTGGCAAAAAGGGCTTTGGGCCCGAATCGTAAGAAACGGGCTGGGTCTGGGCCCAGTAAAAATTAAGTTGGACTCAGCCCGTGCCCAGCCCTATCTTTAATTGATCAACAACCATATTTTCAGCCTCTCAGACTCTTATCTCTTCCAACTCTTATGAAAAAAAAAAAAAAGGGAAATTCCCACTCACCTATTTTCCAAGGGGCGTAATTCTCACTCACACAAACTTCTTCATGAAAAATGGCAAACCTGACCTCACGATAAGCTCTTGACAAGTTGAAGGAAAGGACAAATTTTATGAAAAGATTTTTGGCCTCATATGTCGTGTATAGCAGCCTTTGTTTTCTATTGCATGTTAATTTGTACGTTGTTGACCTCCTCTGTAGATGATTTGAAGTTATAGACTTATAGGCTGAAGATATATTTTACGCATTGGATCACGATAAGCTCTTGACAAGTTGAAGGAAAGGACAAATTTTATGAAAAGATTTTTGGCCTCATATGTCATGTATAGCAGCCTTTGTTTTCTATTGCATGTTAATTTGTAAGTTGTTGACCTCCTCTGTAGATGATTTGAAGTTATAGACTTATAGGCTGAAGATATATTTTACGCATTGGATGGCGGCTGCTGTCAGCCCTAAAACCCCCAGAGTCTCTTACGCAGCCGCTCTATCTGATGCCTCTCCCCTTCCATTTGCAATAGACACTCTGCCTACTCCCTTCGTGGAGGATGGAATAATCTCCATCAGAATTTCAGAAGAGCCGTTCCTCCGTGGACTTGAAAGTTGCAAAAACAACTTGGTGGGTCGTGTAACTTCTCCTATCAAGACACCGGATCTAATCCAGCAACTGAAAAAGGGTTGGTCCTCCCTGAATGAATGGACTGCTGCGCCACTTGGAAAAGGGTTTTTCATGCTTCAGTTTAAAACCCTAGATGATATGCAGCGGGTATGGGCAATGGGTTCAGTTCGTCTGCAGAACGGAATGCTCCGACTTATCAAGTGGACACCATCTTTCTCCCCTTCGACCTATAAAAATACCTTTGCACAAGTCTGGGTTCGTTTTTGGGACTTGGGTTTTGCCTTTTGGGATCAACACACTCTCTATGAAATTGCCTCAGGAGTTGGTACTCCATTGAAACTGGATCCCCGTACAAAAAACCGTACTATTGGTTTGTATCCCAGAATCCTTGTGGATGTGGACTTTTCACAATCTCTTCCGGATAAACTCAGAGTCACTAGAGCTAATGGTGAAGTGGTAGTCATTGGAGTTGAATTCGAGTCTATGCTGGTGATTTGCAGTAAATGTGGGATTGTTGGCCACGTAGCTTCGTCTTGTTGAGCTATGGTGAGTGAGGACGCAGTCCCATGTGTTCAAAATGAGCGTGGGCGATCCATGGTACGCTCTAGCCGCAAGCACCGCAAGCCGCGGTCTCGCAGAAATCATGCCTCGTCCCAAGTTACGGTACATCCCTCTCCAACGCAATGTCCGGTTCATCCACTGAAACTTGGGATAACATCAGGCTCTGGCAACCCTACTGTGCTTGAGAAACCTCTGATAGAGGTTGACATTCCATCAACGAACCTAGGGCACAGTGCTCCCTCCATGAAGGCTGTGGTTCAATCATTTGACCAACCTCCCATTGGTCATGTTCTGGATAATACTCAAGTCCCAGAAAAGACTGGGCAAACGGAGGATATTCCAATGCGGCAAGTGGAAGAAGTTCAGGCTTCCTCCTCACTTAGTGTGCCTCCAGGTTTTCAAAAACCTATGCTGGTAACAGAACAGGTGAGTAATTCATTAGATGAAGTGAGTACAGCGGGTGTTAACACGATAGAATTGGAGGAGGGAGAGTTCACTCCAGTCATCTCCAAGAAAAATAAAAAACTGCTTAAAGTGGCTACAAAGCCTAAGGCAGCAACACGTAAGCCTCAGTCCGTGTGTGCTCTCTACAAGGGCGCAAAACAAAAACTTTATCAATGAATGTTATGTTCTGGAATGCCCGAGGCTTTGCAAACGAAGACACACATCGGGCCCTAAAAAATTTGGTACGTTTATATAAACCGTTCTTAGTTTTTGTTTCTGAACCTTTTGTGGTCCCTGAAGTACTTCCCAGTTCTCTCTGGAAATATTTGAATCTTAATTTATGTGCTACTAATGATCGGGGGTCACAAGCTCCCAACCTTTGGTTGTTATGTCCTATTGATGTTAGGCCCGTTCTGCTCTCGGCAACTGATCAGCAAATAACGGTATCTTGTTCTCTGGATGGTATACACTGCACCGTTACAGCGGTTTATGCTAAAACTACCATGCAGGGTCGCCGTAAACTCTGGCAAGATTTATCTGATATTCATCAAAATAGAATTCAAGGGCCGTGGTTGATGCTGGGTGATTTTAATTGTGTTCTTGGTGCGCATGAGAAACGGGGAGGGAGAGTTCCTAATGCAATTGCTTGTCGGGACTTCCAACAAATGTGCACTTCTTGTGGCATGCTGAATATGCTCCTTTCCTATTTCAAGGTATGTGGTTTAAGCATCCAGGTTTCTTTGCAATGGTAAGAGAGTTTTGGACCAATAAAGCAGTTTATGGTTGTCCAATGTATATCCTTGCAACTAAACTGAAAGCTCTTAAAGCTATGCTGAAGGTTTGGAATGCCGAATCTTTTGGTGACATTAATCTGCGAGTTAAAGCCTCCAGAGCAGTGCTAGATAGTATACAACAGGAGATTTCAGATTTGGGGCCTTCAGAGGCCAGACTTAGACTTGAAGACATGGCATCCTTGACTTACCAAACAGACTTATCAATGCAAGAATCTTTCCTGAGAAGCAAAGCGCGTGTTCGTTGGTTAATTGAAGGGGATCGCAACACTACGTTTTTACATAATATGGTGAAGATTCGTCGAGTTCATAAAAGTATGACGTCAATTAGAGTGGGGTCCCAAGTATTTCATAGTCAAGATCAGATTGCATCCCAAGTGGTAGATCATTTTGAGGCATTATTCAGTAGGGACTCCAGTATCATTGACACAGGGCTAGTGGCGCGCACAATTCCAACTCTAGTAACTGAGGCAGAGAATTTAAGTCTTACCTCTAAGCCATCACCAGAGGAGATTCATAAAGCAGTGTTGAATTTAGATGGTTCCAGTGCACCAGGTCCTGATGGATTTGGAGGTATTTTCTTCCAAGATTGCTGGGAATTGGTAGCCTTGGAGGTAATTGCTGCGGTAAATAGTTTCTTTGACAATGGTTTTATTCTCCCCCATTTCAACTCCAGCTTAATCATTTTGATTCCTAAGAAGGAAGAAGCTGATAGTATCTCAGATTATCGTCCCATTGCTCTGGCGAATTTCATTTTTAAAGTAATCACGAAAATTTTAGCTGACAGACTTGGGTTGGTTGCTTCTAGGATTGTTTCCTCTAACCAAAGTGGATTTATCAAGGGTCGTTCAATAGTGGACCCAGTTATTCTTACATCTGAATGTGTGAACCTTCTGGACAGAAATGGTAAATGGGGTAATATCGCTATCAAACTCGATATCAGCAAGGCTTTTGATACATTAGATTGGGGTTTTTTACTGCGAGTTCTTCAAGCTTTTGGGTTTGATTCATTATTTATCAGCTGGATTCATAATATTCTTAAGTCTGCTTGGTTGTCAGATTTAATAAATGGCAATTCATGTGATTTCTTTCAATGCTCAAGGGGTGTCAGACAAGGTGACCCTCTTTCGCCGCTTCTCTTTTGTTTAGCAGAAGAGGTTTTAAGTCGAGGTTTATCAACATTGGTCTCAAAGGGCAAAATCTCCCCCATTGCAGCTCCAAGAAAGGTACGCCCTCCTTCTCATGTATTATTTGCTGATGATGTAATGGTATTTATGCAAAGCAACCCTCGTGGTCTTCGTGCTCTTATGAAATTCTTGGATGAATATGCAATTAATTCGGGTCAGGTTGTGAACAAAAGTAAATCATCTATTTTTTTGGGGAAATATGCTCAGCGGCGCAAAGTTTACATCCAACATGTTTTGGGCATCAGAGAAGGATCATTGCCCTTCACTTATCTTGGTGTCCCTATCTATAAAGGGTGTCCGAAGCCATCCTATTTCAGAACCATTGCAGACAAAGTAAGATGTAAACTCTCTTCTTGGAAGGGTAAGCAACTCTCACAGGCTGCCAGACTTTAGCTCATTTCTTCTGTTATTCACAGTCAGCTCTTGCATAGTTTTCAAGTTTATGCTTGGCCTAGGTCTATTCTTTTAAAAGTGCAACAATGGACACGGAATTTTTTCTGGTCTGGTGACCCCCTAAAGAAAGGCTCGGCACTTATTGCTTGGGATACATATTGTCTTCAGCTTGAGCAAGGAGGTTTGGGTTTAAAGAATTTATTTCATTTTAACCAGGCTTTGCTCCTAAAGAATTGTTGGAACATAGTCAATGGCTCATCCCCTTCAGCAGCCTTCCTGAGAGAGCGTTTTTTTTTCTCATGATTTGCTCTCTATTCACTATTATCAATGCTCCTCAGTGTGGCCTGGTCTTAAAAAATTATGGGGCTCTTTCTACTCTAATCTCCAGTGGTTGGTGGGAGATGGTAGCAGAATTTCTTTCTGTTCGGACAATTGGTTGGGTGCTTCCATCTCTTCCATTCATCAGATCACGCCAGTGGTGCAGTCCCTTATGCCATCCAGAGTTAGGGTTTTATTAAAAATAAGCAATGGGCAATTCCTTCTATCTTTTCTTTTTTCTTTCCAGATCTTGCTTCAAGAATTTCTAATGTGGTGTTGCCTCTGGAAAATGAGAGGGACCAAGTAATCTGGCCTTCTAATGCAGCTGGAATGTTGACAACCAAAGATGCTTTCATGTTTCTCTCGCCACCTAAGCCTTTAGTTCCCTGGTGCAATTTGATTTGGAATAAGGCTTTACAGCCCCGCAAGAGCCTAGTGACTTGGAAGGTCTTAAAAAAGAGGATCTTAACTAATGACCTTTTAGCAAGAAGGGGTTTTTCTCTCTGCTCTCAGTGCTCTATTTGCCGAATTCAGGATGAGTCTTTACATCATCTTTTCTATGAGTGTGATTTAATCCATGTTTTTTGGAGTTGGCTTGTTTCTTTTTTCCACAAAAGAATTATGCCGGGTGCATCTCTTGTTGATCTTCTATCACCAGATTTTCTAACTGGGATGACTAGTGCTTCAAAAACTCTATGGAGTTTTGCTTTTTGCAATGCTCTGTGGTGCATATGGTCGATGAGAAACAAAATCCGGTTTCATGAGGCTACTTTTAATTTAGCACGGTTTAAGCATTGGTTTCTAGTTTCCTTGAAAGAGTCTGCCTCCATTCACTTTATGCCATGCTCTAACCCTTTCAGAATGCAAGACCTATTTGATGTGCTAGGTCTTTCTTCCTTGACTATAAAAGCTCCAAAATATATCCCAGTGCAATGGATCCCCCCCCCCAATGCATTGGTTGAAGGTGAATACAGATGGTTCTTTTCGAGACAATAGCACAACTGGATTTGGGGGGATATTTAGAGATCATGAGGGTCAGTTTAGAGGAGCTTTTGCTAAAAAAGTGGCGACTCTCAGTGCAATTGATGCGGAAGTGTTGGCAGTTATTGAGGCTTTGAGGATTGCTTGGGTTAAGAGTTGGACTCACATCTGGCTCGAAACCGACTCCATGCTGGTGGTTCAGTATTTCAAAAATCCAAAGTTAGTTCCATGGAGACTACGGAGGGCATGGTCTAACTGTTTGTCTTCCATCCGTATGATCCACTTTCGAGTCTCTCATACTTTCCGGGAGGGGAACACTGTAGCTGATGCTCTTGCTAATCATGGTGCCCTCAATGAGGGTTATAGCTGTGTCTTTTACTTTGTTTTTGCTTGTTCTATGCAAGAAAGGCTTGTATTTTCCTTTTTCCAGTTGGGTTTTGGTTTGGTCCCCCCAACTATGTTGTATTTTTTATTATGTTTTAATAAATTAAGGGGATGAGGGGTGGGTTCCCAGAGTGTGACAGACCCTTCTCCTTAGGGATTGAGGGTGGGACTTGTTCCCTACATTGTCTGCTTCCGAGGAACTAATATCGCCTAATCCCTTTTATTTAAAAAAAAAAAAAAAAAAATTTGTACGTTGTTTTGTTTAGCTACATGTGTATACTAGTTCTTTGCATGAAGCACTACTAGAAATTGCCCCATTCCACACTGATGAGAATTAGTCCCCTTTGCCCCAATACACACCGATAACAGTGACTAATGCAATTAGCCACTATGCAGCCACTAATGAAGAATCAATCCTCTCTATAGCAGGTGCTATTGGGGCAATCCACACTGATAAAATATCAGTGGCATACCAAAACCCAATGCAGTAATATGCCTTTTTGTTTCCAACTGTTATGGAATCAGTGTGTTTTCTCAATGCCACCAACATTAGTGGCAAAATTTCAAGTACATATAAAAAAAATAACAATTTGGTCTAGCTACAACCACATATTTCTAAAATGTATTGTACAATTCTAAAATGTATTGTACATTTCGTATACATTTTCAAATAAAATATAACATAAAAAAAACTAAAATCTCTTCATGTTCCTCTCCATGTTGCATCTGCTACCTCCGACAGCTTTTATATGCAATCTGATCAAAAGAGGAACCTTCAAACCTAAAATCAAAATATCAGATAAGAAAAGAAGCATCCTAAACCCAATTGAATCCTACAATCAGTTTATTGATCCTACTCCTAAGATCCCCAAATACAAATACAAAAACTGAGTCAAATGATCGACAAATAACCTTTACCGCAACCCTAGATTCAAATACTCTAATGAATTTGGGCCAAAGAATTTGCTATTAGTGAAGTAGATAAAGTTTTTATCGAGGATAATGGATGCCTCTGTGTACAAGCAGTGCATTCATTCTCAAAATGCAAATTCGATAACAACAATAAGCACAATGCAAAAACCTTGTCCAAACCGGATCCATTATCTCTAATCAAGTACAAGCCAAGCATAGACCTACTAAGAAAGATGAGCTACAGTTGTGGTATTGAGGCAAGAGAAGGGTAATTTTATTGTGTACCAATTAATTTGATGCTAGACATTGGCAAAACAAGCAACAAATACATCAATGATTAAATTCTACACATTCAAGAAATAAACTTAAAACACAAAAAACAAAAAAAAAATCAAATTGAGGGATCTAAGAATAAAAACATGAACTTGACCTACCTTGACAGTCCAGTACTTATCAACTAGGGGATTTGAAGACTTCAGATCTCGATGAATAATTAAGGGGGTTGAAATAATGAAGATAATTCATGCCTCGTGCCTGTGGAAGGATTAAAAATAATATATTAAATGGAAAATCAATTTTTTTTTTCTTAAAGCACATATTAAAAAAAAATACATAACTGAGACTATTCAAGACAAGATGAACACAAATTGATGCATCCAAGAATCTAGACTAATATAAACTGAGCCTGCAACAATACATTAAAAAACGAGAACACTGGTATAAAACGAACACTATAACCATATTTTTTCTTTGTTTTGCTCTGGGATGTGGAAAAACCAATACTCACTATATCCAAAGTCATTTGAACACGCCGTCTCCAGTAAGAAACATTGAGATGAGAGGTACCTGTTAGCCGAAGAAGTGCTTTATACAAGACAGCATGAAAACACTATATATTAATATCTTGGTCAATATTATAAATATAACTACATATTGGAAACAAAGAATTAATAAAGAGTTTTCATCTATCTTTCAAGTACATAGTACAAATAATGCGCAAGTAGGAAGCTGACTTCTTGTCTAAAAGAAAGAAGCACATCATCTGGATATTCTTGCTTGAAGAATACCTTAACATCAACATCCTGTAATTTGCAAAAACAATACTCAAGTTACCCAACAATACATTAACATTATATATCATCATTATACTTTAGCTGACTATTAGAAGAAAACAGATCCCAAGATGCACCAGCATTGTTCGACTTGTTCATAAGTTTATATGAATAAGAAGGGTTGTTTAGTTTATAGTTTATTTGAATAATATGTTTGACATTTCATCAAGTTATATGCTTTATTTAGCATGAAAACAGTATATTCATGTATAGCGAGACAGTTTAGAAGCATTCTTTTTTGGATAATTGAAATTTGAACTCTACTTTTTGTCTGCAATGACTAATTGGAAACATCATGTACTGGAAAAAGGGTCGTAGCACAATAGCACATCCACTTAAATTTGAAGTCAACTAGAGAAAGAACTACAAGATAACATACTGATCCATCCCACATACCATGGTATACAGTTCCACTTTGTTTTGTAGGCAGTGAGCAAACATCAAGATCATTACCTTGCCCAATCCGCTCTCCGGCCAATTCTCATGTCTTCCCCTAAGACTTCATAATCCAAGCAATCAATATGTAGGCATCCTCCTTATTCGCAGAACTTTTGGTACTTCCAGAGTCGCTACCACTGCTTGTGCTGTTAACTTGGGTACTCCTCCCTAATCTTGGAAATCAGAAGTGTTCCCATTCCAGATCCAGTACCACCACCCAAAGAATGGCACACCTAGAACCCTGCAACAAACAACCAAACCCTTAAATCGTTAGTCTGTATTCACCAGAACTCTCCAATATACCAAATCCATATAATACAACTCTATTTACATGTAAACTAAGAAGAGTTAGAGTTTGGTTACACCGGATTCATACCTTGCAAGCAGTCACAGTTCCTCGCCTCCTTTTGCACCACATCCAGTACCAAATCGATCAAACCCAGCCCCCCCCCCCCCCCTAACCTTTTGCCCAGTTGTTTCCAGCACCAGACTGGCCGACGACGAAGTTATCGGGACGTCAGATCTGACCGTAGAGTCAAGATCTGATGCTGTCCATGGTCCCAGGCTCCAGATCCATGAGGACGGCGCCCGTGGAACATACCTCCCACCGCTGACTTCGTTGTAGTAGACGTTAACCCTCTCAGGTTAACTCTCAGAGAGACAGAGAGAGAGAAGACTAGATCTGGTTTTTTGTCTGAACTCGTCTTGATAGAGATTAAAAAGAAAAGGGGCCTTGTGTCTATTGAGCATTCGATCAGCTCTTCACTGATCCGACGGCTAGAATAGATCACCAGCTGTGATAAAAGGATTAAAAGCATGCGTGTCAGCTCCTCTAGATACATATTTTACAGATTTGACCCCATTAACAGTGTCATACGCATTAAACAAATAATATTTTCCATCTACTGTATACTACACACACTGATATCAGTGAGAGGAAGAAAAAAAACCACTGTGTTTTATATCAGTGTAATACTATTCATTTTTTACACTGATGATTTTTAGTGGATAAAAAAGAGGTGCTAATGGGGAAATTTCTAGTCGTGAAGCCTTGGTATTGTAATGCATGTTGTTTATTAGTGCATGGTAAGCTGTCTACACTTGCATGCTTGTTCCATTTGTCATTAGGTTTGTTTAGGGGCATCACCACCTTACGGTGAATTTTGTACAAAGCTAGCTAGAGCTAGTATAAGAAAGCAGACTAGATAGCAGATGGAGTACGCTGAAGAAGAAAAAATCTCAGTGCCCATTGCTTTCCTTTGTAAACACTTTCAATATTAATAAAGTCTTTTGTTCATAATATCATCTGTTCATATACTTTCTACTTATTATCTTCCATAAACAACGATCATCAGTACATAGCCTCTCATAATCTGTGGCTGTAATATGGAGCAGTAGTTTTTAACGATTAGCAGTAGCTGTTGGTGACATTTTGTTCATGTTCGTGTAAAGCAGACAAGCATCCAACCGGTGTTTTCTGTTGCAACTCCATAGAAGACTGTACGTACAGTTTGTACTAGCACAATCAAGTAGGTTCTTCTTAGTAGATTTTTAGTCCAAAACAGGGAAACACTGAGGTAATTATGCCATTATATTGCTAAACTGACGATCATATTATCTTTGAGGAATTTTGTCTTAATTAACATGCATGCCAAGATAACTAATAAAATTTAGTCATGGAACCTCTGAGTCTAAGAACCTCTGTTTCTACTCTTGTTTAGCCCAATAGGTTGGCTGTGTATGCAGTTTTAAGCTCTTGTCCATGTTCAAGACTCAATCTTTAATAGATATTTTGGCATACTTTATTTAGGACAACCCTCCTGAAATTTGGTATCAGAGCATTAGTTTAACATTATAGTAGTATAATTATATCAGTAAAGTACCCTGAGGACAAAAGTCATAAACACAACTAGTAAGAAAATAAGAAAAAAATTGAACCTGTGATTAAGATCCAGTGCAGTCCGACCTTGTATTTTGGGGGGGGAATAGATGATTTTGTTATCTTCAAATATGATCTGTTTGTTACATATCTTTAAATTTGTTGTAGTTTTATGATAGATTATCTTAATTTAGAGATCACAGAGCATCAAAAACGTAAAATCACTCTAGATCAGAATACTTTAGTTTGTTATTTTCACAGAAAAATAATAAGCATATTTTACATAGTGAAGAACATCCACTAATTAATAGTGTCATAGAACTTATAATTAGTCAAGCAGAAAATATCAAATTAGAACATAGTAAGCATAATCACAACTTAGAGCAAGTATTAGATTATTTTCAGAAAAATTCCCTACAAATAATTAGACAGAGTTTAACTTTTATACAATCACAACTAGAAGATAATAATAAAAATATACAAAGGTTTCCTAGTAGAAAAGAAATAAAAGAGCTTGTAGACATCATTGACAGTAAGCCGAAGCAAGTAGAATTGCAATCATTAGAAATTGTAGAACAGCTGAAAATAGAAGTACAAAAAATAAAATTAGTACAAAACGAGTTAACATATGTGATGCCCTGGAAATTCGTAATTATTTTCTGAGAAATTTCCAGAATCTAATTTACGGTTGTTAGACGGTTTCGTGGCTCGTGGACGGAGCGGAGGTGTTTCAGAGAAATTAATTATTTGAAAAGTATGACTTGGGGGGGGGGGGTGACTTTTGATACGTTGAGATTCTCCTAAAACTTCTTTCATGAAAGTTGTAGAGCGCGTCGATACGAGTTCGTAGACATGTGGAACGTGAGAATCGGAGTTCGCATGAAGAAGTTATGGCCATTGGAAGAAGTTTCGATTTTGGTATAAATAGGGAATTTCCGAAAATAATTTCATATTTCCATTTTCGAAAACCCTTTTCTCTTTGTTCTCTCTCCTCCACCCAACCCAGACCCGACGGAAATCCGCAGACCCGACCCGGACCCATCGCAGTTTTCAGGCAACGCACGACGGCGGACCCGGCCCAGATCGATTCACCCAACTCTTTTCCGTTGACCTTTGGTGTCAGTTTGACCAGTGGAGCAACCCAGAAGGAGATCAAATACATGAACAGTGACGGCGGACCAACCCGATCGGAAATCCATTTTTCCGGCGATGTCTCGGCCGATCCTTCTCGGTTTTGGAATCTACTCCTCCTCCTGATCATCTTTATACCCGCCTTGAAGGACAATTTTGCGTGTGGAGTGAAAGATCAAGGTTTGAAAATCTGTGGTGCACAATGAATCTGGGGCTCAATCAGACGGCTGCGATTGGCCGATCTTGCAAGCTTGATCTAGGACGATCTAGGCCGAATCAGACTTAGCTCCAGGTATGAAAGTTGCTCTATTATCTGTAATGAACATTTCTGGATGGCTTGATTGTTGTGATTTTGGGTTTTGGCCGGTGGTGGTTGTACTGCCGACTGTGGCGGCGTTATGGTGGCCTTCCGGCCATGGAATGGCTAGTTTTTGGTATTGTATATTATCTACTCGTCGATATTAGCGTTTTGATATATAATACGCAATTTTTGGAGATCGTATGAATATATTGTAATTTTTACTGTTTCGGACAGTTTGATGCTTCGATCCGTGAGGATCCGAGCGTCCGATCGACTTGTGGTTTGGACGGAACAGTAAAATTTGGGGATGGCTGATTGAAATTGAAAGCACAGGGGTGTTGCTAATCAAATTGAAGGAGCAGGGACTGACATGATATTACCCCCAAACCACAGGGTACTAAACTAAAATTTATCCTTCTTTAAATGTCTTGTTCTGAGGACCAAGTGGTCTGAAGTCTGAAGGTTACAATGGTAACCTGAGTTTTGTTATGAGGGCCAAGTGGTCTGAAGTCCGAAGGTTACAGTGGTAAACTTGGGTTTGTTTTGAGGGCCAAAAGGTCTGAAGTCCGAAGGTTACAGTGGTAACCTGGGTGTAAAGATATCAAAAGATATCGTAAGGTTGAACCTCGGCCGAGGTGACAGGTTACGATATAGTTAGAGCTCTAGTCTGTCGTGGTTTCGGGAAAGATTTCTAGGGTTCTTTCTTTAGCATTTACGTGAGATTTGGATTTCCATGAATTCTATTGTTTGATTTAATTGTAATCTCATGAACTAAAACACACACAGGGATTACTATGATTTTGGATTGAGTGCTTTTGGTGACCTCCTGAACTAAATTTCTATGCAGGGATCACTAATTTTTATCTAGTATGATTGGATGGTTGGTTGTGTTTGTGGAGTTAAATGTTGTTGCTTTAATTATCTCACGAGCTGAGAAATTATAAGCATGCATGACATGAGTCATTTTAATTGGGTTTACTCATACGAGCATCACAAGCCTACCGGGTTGTGGTTTCAACCCGGTGCACTATTTCATGGTGTAGGGTTTATTGTCCAGGTAAGAGTAACGGTTGTTTAAGCTGAGGTGTATGTTTGGTAGCGTGGACGTGGAAGGGTACTCTTAGTTTTAAGTCTTCCGCTGTGTAGTGAGTTGTAGTGGGTGTGTTTACTTATTGAATTATCATTCAGTTTAATTTATAAACTATCTGTAATGTAATATGTGACTCTAAAGAAACAAGTCAGTATTGACATTATGAGCTCAGTTTGTTTAGTTGCTTAATTTAAATGAAAATTTTTATCTGTGTTATTTTGTGTTTGTTAAGTTATCGCGTTTCGGATTTTAATTTATTTATTCAAAATTCGGGGCGTGACATTTACCCAGCGGTTAACGTTAACCTAGCACTCTTCAACACTCCGGTCAACCCTAGCATGGAACCCCAGGGCTTATCCCAGGTCCTGCTAACCCAAACTGCAGCGGAGGCTCGACCAGGCAGCAGTCGCCCACCATGCCAGGAACTCGCTGCTATGTATGAGCTGGCACTGGCAAACCTCCACAGGGAAAACAGAGAGCGCGAACAAGAACACGGACAGAAATCCGAGGCCCAAAAGCAGGTGGCCACACTGATGTCAAAATTTGACGAACTGAAGAAGGCGCTGGAGGCAAACGCTAACCCAACGCAGAGCGAACAATCGCGGAGCACCAGATGCAGTAGACCCAATAACGGTAGATTGGTCCCCGCACCAATCATATAGATGCAGGTACTACTAAACCCACTAGAACTATTGGGAATGGGTCCACCGCCCCTGCCTCGACTAATGTTGGAGCAGGAAGTGGAGTCACAACCGCACACCAACCGCTCGGTAGCTAGGGCTGGAACTGAAGGTAATCCACTTGTCCCCAGGCAGGAGTTGGTCAAGCGGGACCCATTGGCGATGCAACTGCACTAATCATAGAAAGGATGCAACAATTAGAGCAAAGGCTAATCCGGGAGGAGGCAATCCCAAATCCATTCTTTGTGTCCAGACCAAGACCATTCACCGCTAGGATCTTGCAGGCCGTCCGACCAGCACATGCAAAGACACTAAAAATGCCACACTACGGCTGCATGACTGACCCCTTCGTCCATATAGACACCTTCCAGAAAGTCACTAACAATAAGGGATTTGATGACGCCACACTCTGCCACTTGTTCAGCGAAACGTTAGATAGTGAGCCAATGAGCTGGTTCTTTGAATGTCCACTAGGATCCATCGACTCATTCCATGCGTTGTCAAATGCTTTCCTGTCTCGGTTCATTCTGTTGGCCGCCGGACATCACAACACAACTCAACTATTCAACGTCAAGCAGGGCGCAGTGGAAACATTAAAAGCATTCGTCACCAGGTGGCGAGCGGCAGCATCTCAGTGCCGCGATCTTGATAAAACAATGGCATTAGCAGCCTTCAAGCAAGGACTCCTCAAGGGACCATTTCTCTATCATCTCAATAACAATCATCCAAATGCTGCGTATGGCCATGTCATGAGCGAGGCCGTCATCCATGCACAGGCAGAATTCATCACATACGGAGAAACCCCACAATCACTACCAACACCGGAAAAATCCATTCAGCCCTCCTCCAGCCATCAGGAGACCACTAACAAAGCCTCTGCTACGCCGCCAATTGATAAGAAGAGAGAGTGGCAACAAGGCAACTGCCAAAGCAAATGGCAAAAAAACTGAAGTAAGAAACAATAAAACAAGGACGAGGATCATATTAGATTACCAACCTGAAGTAGCAGAACCCTTGATGCGCTCGAAGACGATTATCCTCCCGACGATGTCTCTCTCTCTTCAAACAGCAACACTTAATTTGCAGAACGCAATCCTCGGCACTCAGAAAGCAAGGTTGAAGACGACGATTTGGGTTTGAAGTGAAGAAGATATCAAAACCACTGTGGTTTCCCTCTCTTTTATGTCAACGTCAAGCAAACCTAAGCCACCCGCTAGAAAAGGACATCACACGATAGCCGTACACGTGCCTCATGATCACTTACTCTCCGGATTAACCGAGGAGTCGCCTCGGTTACAAAATCCATAATTACTCGCATCAATGGCGTGCTGAGGAGACGTTATCCCACACGCTAACCCAATGCATGACAGCCACGTGTCGGGTGTCATCAAAAGAAGTGTCTATCCGAAGTAACCGTCAAAAGGCAAACATTCCAATCTTCGAGAGTCTCAGCTAAGCGCAACACCACTAGCGGAACTTCTCCTTTTTTTTCTTGCAAGCGAGGCAGTCTCCTCTAAGGGCAACACCGCTAGCAGAACTTCTCCCTTTTCATCTTGAAAGCGAGGCAGTCTCCGCTAAGCGCAACACCGCTAGCGGAACTTCTTCCCTTTCATCGTGAAAGCGAGTCTCCACTGAGCGGCAACCAGCCAGGTGACCGCAACACTTCTTGCCGCTTACTATCAGAGGGACTTCTGCCAACGGCGATTCCCAAGGCAACGCCTCATTCTGACGACTACTGCTACACAGTGGTGCAGTCAAGCTACATCCCTCCAGGATAAGGGGAGACGTCAACAGTCTACGACGGCCCTGATCAGGCACGTTGACCCCTACCACTCTAGTATCAAAGATTGGGATAGATACCCAACACCCACTGCTCAGCGCAACTCCCCTCAACAAACAATACACTGACCAAATAGAGGTCTATCTTAGTCGGGCAGTGGGGGATTCCCTGGGGGGCCTAGCAGGGGCCCACCCGAAAGGGTATAAAGTGTTTTCTCAGTAAGTCCAGGGTTAACAACGCACTGACTCTAATTATGCTTTTGTGAGTCTAGTGGAAGTAACGCTTCAAACCGCTAGGCAACTCCCCAACCAAGATTGCCCTCCTTGACTGGGGAATTGGGGGACTTATACTTACATAAGCATTTGCCAAGCATAATTAGCTATAATGATCCACGCTCATGCTACCGCCAACGGTACCAACTCCCACCAAAGGAGTGACCTACGGAAACACAGCCAAGCAGGCTACCACTTGAGCCCCAGATCACCGTTGACGTGCTGCGCCAAGGTAGCATCAGAAGCTCCAGAAGCAGGGAACTGAAGCATATTAGTTCCACATTGAAAACATGGAAGAGGTCAGCCTCTTCCCCACCTATAAAAGGTTATCTCCTCGCTCCTCATTAATTACGCATTTACTACTTACCTACTATTATTCTGTCAATACAAATACATTGACTAACTTAGGCATCAGAGAAGAGAAGACCGCCCAACGCAGTCTCCCTTTGACGTCCTTTGTATTTTACTTGACAGGTAGCGGAAGTATCGATTACACCATAAGTAGTGGTCCGCCCATTGGACCAGCGTTAACCAAGGTTTAGCCACCGCTAAATCTTAAACATTAACACATTTATATATATATATATATATTTAATAAGAATTAAAACTATGATTAAGATCATGTAACATAAAAATTTCTATCATCATAAATATTGCACTCATTGGTAAGGGAGAATAAAAGAAATTCTATTATGACCTAAATCTAAGTCTATCCATTATAATTGCCAAAAAAAAAAAAGAGCTAGCAAATAAAAGAAAACTAAAAAACTTACAAAAAATAGAGGAAAAAAAAATCAAAATTAAAAATAATGATTACTCTTCTCTTTTTTTTTTTTTTTTTTTTTTACTTTTTTTTTTTTTTTTTTTTTTTTTTTTTTGCACAGCTAAAAGAGAAAAAATAAAGTAAAAAAAATAAAAATAAAAAAACCACAAAATAGTTTATGTTAAAATATTTTTTTGTTGACTAGAAATTAATTTTTGAAACCCAATAACTTGTGTTTGGTTTTTTTTATTGAATAAGAAATTTATGTTGTCTGATTAAGGAATGGACATGTAATTAAGATTTATAGAGTAATTAAATCTTTTTTTATTTTAGATAAAGAGCTCATACTTTAATATGGCCCTAATTCATGGGCAAAGAATAGTACAGAAGACTACTCTATTTTGACAACTGAAAGCTCAGAGTAGCCTATGCTAACAAAAACAGCTCGCCCCGTAGGCAATCTATTCTACTTGACTCCAAATGCTGAGCACGCCATTGTGGTACGTTGAAACCAAATACTTCTACAAAGGCTCATAGAGGAGCTCCCACTAGCATAGACAAGACAAACCCGATCGAGTTAAAGGTGATCGAGGTTTGTCACCTAACTAACAACTAGAAAAAAAAACAAACACAAACAAATGCCTAGACCGAGCCGAAGCCCACTACCTCCCACAAAGGGAATTATTAAAAAAACAAAGAACAACTGCAAATAAAAATAGAGCCCCACCCCAACTAAGTCTGGCCCAGAAAGGCCCAGCCCCAGAGCCCAGTCACAGCTCCTTGACAAAGCTCCCCGCCACAAAGCCCAGCCACCATGGAGAAGAACCACCAGCCGCCGCTGCCGATGAAGCACCAAAACCCGTGAGCTAGCCTGGCCACCATTCTGCCAGCACAACTCCTCCAACAGAGAAGCCCACTGGCGATAAAGAATCGGAAGAGCATCTTGTCCACCAATCTGCTCCGCCGCAAAACAGCTACCATCTGCCTGCGCGCACCGTCTCTAAGCTTGAGAAAGCATGGATGCCACCGTCGCCACCTCCATTCCGCTAGCGCCGCACCTCTAGCCGTGAAGCCCATCAAAGCGAAGGTCAGATTGCCTGACAGGGCAACCCAGCCTCCCCCAAAGATCACCATGAAAAGACACCAGCCGCGTCAGACCCTCACCTAAACCACACCTGTATCCGAGCCAGAACCCTTCAACTCCACCGACCCCTTAACTCAAACCTTCCCCGTCCGGCCGCACTCACCACCCTCTGATGAGGCCAGAGGCCTGCCTTGGTGTGGTGATCCGCCGGACGAAAATCAATTCCCAAGACAAAAAAACCCTAGGTTCAGAGTTTTTTTTTTCCATTCTTTTACTATTCATTAAATCATTGAAATTTTTAAATTTTTTATTTTAAAGATAATCGTTTGTTTACAAATTATATGAATGAGGTTATCTGAAAAACTTAAGGGTGCGTTTGGATGAGAAAATTATAAAATCTGTAGGAATTTATAAATGATCAAATTTTTAACTCTATCAATCCAAAATTCCATTAATTGCAATTTCTATTGTTTGGTTGTATCTATTTAGAATTTGAAATGTGTAATAAATTAAGAAAAATTTAAAACAAATAAAAAAATAAAATAGAAAAAAATCCTTGTTTCGGAAATAAAAATTGAATACTATAAAGGAATTGTTAAAGGAAAAGCACATTATGTGTCTTCGTCAAGTCAAAGCAACTGACGAAGAGGGAATCAAGGAATTACAATCACAGCTCAATCAACATTTAGTATCATTAATGTAATCGATATTTCCGTTGTAATTCTATCCCTATATAAAGGGACTATAAAATGAAATGAGTAGACCAATTCCAATTGTCATTTTACTTTTACACGTTATCAGCACGCTCAGAGCCAATAGCCAAAGAAAAAATTAAAAACCTTAATTTTGTAATTTCTTTGTTCTTTCCTTCGAAAAAAAAAAATCAAATCCCTAGAAGAAAAACCGCCATCCGAAACAAAAAAAAAAATTCCTTCTCTCCATAGCCGCGCATTAGCCCGGCTTCACCTAGGCACAGCCTTGCGTACCAACAGCCACCAATCACAGCATCGCTGTCCTACCCAGCCCAAGCCCCGTGCGCAAGAAAAAAAAAAAAAACAAGAACAAGGCCCACTGCTGAAAAGAGAGAGGAAGCGACCCAATTTTTCTCAAACCCAATAAACATCGCTACGCACGCCTGCATCAACTTGCGCGTGCGCTAGGATTGCTTTATTTTCTTGAAATCAAGTATGTTTTCTTTATTTTATTTATGATTTTGACCAAGCATGTGAATTTTATTTATATTTTCTATTTTTAAGCATGCTTTATACTTTCTTGTTTATGTTTTTATTACATTATCACTACAAAAAATAATTGCAACGGCTACCCCGTTTTGCGTCGGCACCCTTTTGCCGTCGCAAAAAATTGACTTTTTGCTTCGGCAAAATTACGCCGTCGTAAAACTTGCGACTGAGTTGCTACGCCGTAGCAATGGGGTAGCCAAACTTTAATATTTATCTTTGGCGAACGTTTGCAGTCGCAGACTTCTAATAATTGGCGACTGCGTCTAAAATGCTGTCGCAACTAGAGAACAACTACGAGCCCATTCTCTTATAAAATCTATTTTCTCATAAAAAAACCCTAGCCTATTTCTCTACCGCATCCCTCTTTCTCTTTCTCTTTCTCTCTGTTGTCGATCTCTCTGAAGCAGATCGGATCGGAACTTCCCGTCGCTGGTCCTCCGTGCTCAGTCTCTCCGCTCAGTCCTCTCTCTCTCTCGCTCAGCGGCTCAGTTGTTGTCGCTCTCTCTCTCTCTCTCTCTCTCTCTCT
>BDJD01002225.1:245488-278657 GCA_002564525.1 Rosa multiflora
TGAAATTCGGAGGGAATCTGTATGAGAAGAAGGGAATCCAGATTCAAGCTGTGATAGAGCAATGGACTGAGTTTCAATATGTTCATATTCTGATAGTGCAATATTGGAATTTTTGTTAAGTGTTACTCTTGGTTGTCTTCATTAGGTGCTTGGTTTTGGGCATAACTTTGTATTTCTTCTAATTACGTAGTTGGATGAATGCAGCAACTTAATTACATTGCTATGAAATAGATGAGTTAATCAACAATATGTGTTGTGTATTGATATTTTTATCTCATTTTTGGATGTTGCAAAAATACAGGTTTTGTTAAAAAAAAAAATTGTTCGTTGGCTACTAGCATCGGTGAATTGCCGTAGCCAAGAATATATTTTTATATAACACGAAGCTACGGCAACGGGACCGTAGCAAAATTTGCTATTGAAAAATTAGCAGGAAGCAAATTTGGCAGGAAAAATTTTAGGCGGGAAACAAATTTGGCAGGAAAATTTTTTGGCGGCAAGAGTAATATATTTATCACAATATTAATTATGCTGCGACGGGAATTTGCCGTAGTAAATTTTGTAATGGCAACGGCATTAGGGGTAGCATGAAACCGTAGCAGAGGAAGTGTCGCAAATCACTTTGCCGTGGCTAAAGGTTTTGGCGACGCCACCAACGGCGTCAGAAGCTTTGCCGTCGCAGAGCGGTCGCAAATGCTTTTTTGCCACGGCAAAACAGCTTTTAGCTACGGCAGAGCGCCGTGGCTATTGCAATTTTTTTTTGTAGTGTATTGAGCATGTTTTGTTAGAAAATTTTGATCATTTCAAGCATGCCTTGTTATTTATTTTTTATATGATTATCTTTACGCATGATTTATAATTACGTTTCCGCATGCTTTATATTGTTTATGTTTTTATTATGAAATCTTAAGCATGTTTCGTGATTTTTATGCATGATATATTCTTGCTATTATTATGTATAGTATATAATTTGTTGTATATTTGTGAAATTGAGCATGCCATGTAGTTTATTTTTATATGCTATATTTAAATGTGCTATGATTATTTTTAATGCAACATATCAATTCTGTTTTGCCATGATAATGAAAATTCATGCACATTATCCATACACACTTACAGTGATAAAACATTTTCACATAACATCGAAAGAAAAAAATGTGACCATTACGAATCTTGGTCTTGAAATCTAATTCATATGTTTTGGAAAATAATTAACGTGGAGGTCTTTACGATTGCGTAATTTATATCTTCTCTCTTGTTTATGTAGATGGCTAATCCAACTCGACCTGAATTTGACATCTTGGACTCAGAAGGACTTGAGTACCACCGTTGGGTTTCCAATGTAGAAACTGCATTTGTGGCAAAAGACTACACTACTACCATTACCGACCCCAAAGATGATGAACCGTCTAATAAGGTAAAAGCAAATGCTTTAATGTTTCTGAGGCGACATATTAATCCTAGCCTACACTGGGAGTACCTTCAGTTGAAGACACCCAAAGAACTGTGGGATGCCCTTAAGGGATGTTTTGGGAACATTCATGACATTTTGCTCCCAGAACTGGCCGTTAAGTGGAATGAAATCCGCTTTCTTGACTACAAAAGGGTCAATGACTTCAACAAGGACATGTTGCGCCTAAAGGCACATCTCAATTTCTGTGGAAGGGAAATCACAGAAGATGATATGATCTACAAGACTCTTTCCACCTTTCCTACTTCAGCGCTTATACTAGCGGACCAGTATAGGCTGAAGTATGACAACAAAAGAATCACAACCTTCAATAAGCTGATTAGCCTACTGCAAGTGGCTAAGAGACAAAATGAGGTTCTTTTGAACAACAATGGTAGGCCTACTATGACAAAGAAAATTTTCGCGGCTAATTTTGGAAAAATGAAAGGTGGAAAGAACTGCAATGCAAGGGGGTTTAGACATGCTGATCCCTACCCACGTGGCAACAATGCACCACGTGGAAAGGGACATGGGGATCGTGGAAACAAGATGCAAAAGGAAAGAGTTGACAATAAACCATGCTATAGGTGTGGATTCATTTGGCATTGGTACAAGAACTGCCAAGAAAACAACAGAGTAGCAGCCAATTACAAGAGATATAGAGAGTCTGAAGAAGTAGAGGCTCACTATATGGAAGAAGGAGGTCATGACCTAGACGTCAACCTTACAATTGCAGACTTCAATGGCAAAGAGGAACTTGCTAAGTCAATGGATGCTCTCAATCTTGACTGATTTACTTTATTCATTTTCCAAAGACAATTGTGAAGGCATAATGCCTCATTTTCAATAATGGTTTGATAAATTAGATTTCTGAACAAGACCTTGATTCGATTATCGTTGGATTACTAATAAATTTCGGATTTTATTCTGAAGCATTGAATTTATTCGATTTTATTTACTACATGCATGGTTTGAAATAGCACTATAAAGATGTAAAGCAATACATCTAGAAAAAGGAAAAATTATTAGAATGAAAAGAATACCATTCTACGCACATAGAAATACTCTAAAGAATATGAGTTATATTTTCTAAATACCTCCCATTTATTTGTAGGAATGAATGGAGGAGAACTTGAGTGCTTAGTTGATAGTGGGACTACCCACACAATATTAAGAAATAGGCAATTATTCATTGAATTAGTAGCCTATAATTCCTCTGTGACTACGATGATTGGATCATCACAAATAATAAAATGACGAGGAACTGCCAAATTTTTGCTGCCTAATGGCACAACATTTCAAGTCACAGACGCTCTATATGCACCAAGAGCTAATCGAACCTTGTTAAAGTTTCAAAGCTATTTGTGCCAACCAGTAGAAACACACTGTGAGAATGGAACTGAATATTAGTTCTAATGAATTTGGAAGGAAATGCATTTTAGTGAAACTTATGAGTCAATCTAGTGGACTGTACCTCACTACGATTCGGATCATTGAATCGTATGCTATCACCAACAATGAAATGTGGAACACTGACTCATACAGGCATGGCATGACCTCCTAGGGCACCCCGATTGTGATATGATGATCCGTATTTTAAAGGACTCACACGGACATCCCTTCTTTCGAGTGAAAAAAAAAGGAGAAAAATCCACCACACTGCAAGGTGTCTGTCCTAGTACTGCTCAAATGCAGCCATTGCCTTATGAAGTACCAGAAGTACTACCTCCCTCCCATTATGCCTCATTGACTATTTCAAAGGCACATCACTCGTTATGCAAAGCCTGCTCTATAGCAAAAACAGGATCGAGACATTCCTATGCTAAAGATACAAAACAAAACATTCCATTCTTACAAAGGATACAAAGAGATATATGTGGACCTATCCATCCAGAATGCGGACCATTCAAGTACTTTATGGTTCTGGTGAATGCTTCGACAATCTGGTCACATGTCGTTTTATTGTCCATAAGAAATGCTGCATTTGCAAAACTCTTAGCATAGATTATATGTTTAAGGGCTCACCACCCTGACCACCCTATTAAGTTTATAAGGGTTGATAACGCTGGAGAGTTTACATCAACAACATTTGATGATTATTGCATGTCTATCGGGATCGATGTAGAGCATCCTGTACCCCATGTGCATACACAAAATGGTCTCACAGAAGCCACCATCAAAGGGCTACAGATGGTGGCTATGGCATTGGTTATGCGCACCAACCTGCCTATATCTGCCTGGGGTTATGCAATATTGCACGCAGCTTTACTTATTCGTTTCAGACCCATTGCTAGCCAACCATTTTCTGCGTACCAGTTGGTAACTGGATATGAGCCTGACATCTCACACTTACGCATATTTGGTTGCACAATATATGTGACTATTGCGCCCCCACAGCGCACCAAAATGGGTCATCAGAGACGATTAAGTATTTATGTTGGATACGAATCCCCAACAATTATCCACTACTTGGAACCCTTGACAAGCGATCTCTTTACTGCTAGATTTGTGGATTATCACTTTAATGAGACACTCTTCCCATCATTAGGGGGAGATAGGAAAAAGGATTTTCCAAGGGAACGATAGGAATTGTCATGGTTTGTCCCCACTTTGTCTCATTTTGATCCCCACACTTCACAATGTGAAAGTGAAGTGAAAAGAATAATCGATCTTCAGAATATAGCAAATTCGATGCCTGATGTGTTTACTGATATCGCAAAAGTGACGGGATCACATATACCAGCTGCAAATGTGACTGCAAGGTTAGAAGTCCCCAACAAGGGGCACAGTGACGCAGATAGAGGCACTGCACGGCAGATAGAGGCACTGCAACCACACTTAGTGGAGGTGTTGTTGAGGCCGTGGCTCGCCAAAGGAAGAGGTGTTGTTGAGGCCAATTGGTTAGATTGACACTCACCCAAGGAAAAAGAGGGTGAGTAAGGCACAAACCGATCCATTAATCATCAATGTAGAGAATCCCTCTCATGAGATTGTCTCTGATTACAGTTATGTTCATGAATCAATACTGGAGGACGCTCCTATATTTGAAATGATTCCAGAGAACAAAGAAATCTCAATGGATTATGAGAGTGCGTATGAGTTGATAGAAAGATCTTCCATACACATTGATGATGAATTTTCATACACTATTGCACAAGAAATCATAGAGCACGATGATATCGAACCATGCTATGTTGCAGAATGTCAACAAAGAGCAGATCGGCCTAAATGGAAATAAGCAATCTAGGCAGAATTAGATTCTCTGACAAAGAGACATGTATTTAGTCAGGTAGTGCTAACCCCACCAAGTGTAAAGCTTGTAGGACATAAATGAGTCTTTGTCAAAAAGCGTAATGAGAAGAATGAAGTCATGAGGTACAAGGCTCTCCTTGTGCGCAAGGTTTCTCACAACGCCTTGGAATTGACTACGAGGAGACATACTCTCCCGTAATAGATGTTATAACGTTCTGCTACTTAGTTAGCTTAGTAGTTTCCCAAGGACTGGAAAT
This sequence comes from Rosa multiflora, assembly GCA_002564525.1. NCBI lineage: Eukaryota > Viridiplantae > Streptophyta > Magnoliopsida > Rosales > Rosaceae > Rosa > Rosa multiflora. Next base: position 250,448 of record BDJD01002225.1, read on the forward strand.
GCAGCTCACGGATGTGGTTACTGCATATATCTATGGGGATCTAGATTAAGAGATATATATGAAAGTGCCGGATGGCCTTATATTACCCAAGTCAAGTGACTCTAAACCACGGAGTGCATTTGCAATTAGGTTGAAACGCTCACTTTACGGATTGAAACAATCCGGGCGGATGTGGTATACTAGTCTAAGTGACTACTTGATTGGGAAGGGATATAAGAACGATGAATTATACCCCTGCGTATTTATAAAGAAAACAAGTTCCGTATTTGCAATTGTAGCAGTATATGTCGATGATATGAACATAATAGGTACTCTTGATGAAATGAGAAAAACCGCGAGCTATTTGAAATCCGAATTTGAGATGAAGGAACTTGGGAAAACTCGATTCTGTCTAGGCCTTAAACTAGAACACCGAGTTTGTGGAATACTATTCCACCAGTTTGCGTATGTCCAAAAGTCAGGCAATTTAACATGGACAAAGCGCATCCTGCTGGCACTCCCATGATCGGTCGAAGCTTGGATTCAAAGAAAGATCCATTTTGTCCAAAGGAAGATGACGAAGAGGTGCTAACTAAGTGCAATAGGCGCATTATTGTACTTAGTCCAATGTACTCGACCAGACATTGTATTCTCAGTGAACTTGTTAGCTAAATTTAGCTCAGCGCCAATGCAGCGTCACTGGAATGGTATCAAGAACAATTTCTGATACCTAAAAGGAACCATTGAATTGAGACTGTTCTTTCCCTACAGAGAGACAAGAAGGACCGCAGATGGAACTGCAATCCCTAAAGGAAATGTTGATGGCGAAAATGTCACTCACTACACTAAAACGCTAAATGACGTTTTGGTCGATTTTGCTGATACTGGATACATCTCTGACCCACATAAAGATCGTTCCTAAACTGGTTATGTATTTACCAATGGGAATACAGTGATATCTTGGAAATCAACCAAGCAAACCCTTGTGGCTTCCTCCTCGAACCACTCAGAGATCATTGCTCTACATGAGGCGGTTCGTGAGTATGTATGGTTAAGAACTATCATTACACATATTCAAGGGACTAGTGGTTTGTGTATGGTTAAGAGCTATCATTACACATATCTGAGGGACTAGTGGTTTGAGTTCTATCACTAAAGAGCCTACTTGTATTTATGAAAACAATGCAGCTTGCATCGAACAAATGAAGCTAGGTTATATTAAAGGTAATAACACAAAACACATATCGCCAAAGTTGTTCCACAATCAGCAAAAACAGGCTCTCCTCAAGATTCAAGTGAATCAAGTAAGGTCTGAGGAGAATGTGGCAGATTTGTTCACCAAATCATTGCCCAAGCCCACATTTGAGAAACATGTGAAAAACATAGGAATGCGAAGTCTTTCCAAACTCCCTTGATTAATGCAAGTATCAGGAGGAGGTGCAGACGTCAGGAGGAGTCTAACACACACATGTCATCCTCAAATGTAGAAGGTGCGTTGTGCTCTTTTCCTTCGACCAAGGTGTATTTTTTGTCCCACAGGGTTTTTATTGTTACTTGGAAAGGTTTCTAGTGAGGTAACAACTCATGCACCATTTCGTCTTTGACTTGGCACAAGGGGGGAGTGTTAAAGGAAAAGCACATTATGTGCCTTCGTCAAAGCAACTGACGAGGAGGGAATCAATGAATTACAATCACAACTCAATCAGCATTTAGTATCATTAATGTAATCGATATTTTCATTGTAATTATATCCCTATATAAAGGGACTATGAAATGAAATGAGTAGATCAATTCCAATTGTCATTTTACTTTTACAGGAATTCATAAATGACACCTATTTTGGCGGAAATTGAAGTGGGAAATTTAAATAATGAATTCCTTCATTTTTTTTCCACTGAGAAATTTAAAATTTCCAAACTGATAATGCCAACGAGGGAATTGACTTTTAGGAATTATGAAATCCTCACTTTCAATTCAATTCCATCATTTTTTTTCTCTTATCCAAACACACTCTAAGTGAAGTTTGGTGAGTAAATTTAGCATTTGAAAATTTGATGGGAGGTATAAAAGGCATAGGATGTCAAGCGAGTAAATTTGAAGGTTCCAATAGCAAAACTCATAAATAACTACCTGTTTCTCACATATGAAGATATAAAACATCAACATACCCTACTACAATCTTCCCCAATATGCACCGATTCTTTTAGTACCCTTAGGCTGTGTTTGTTTCGTGGGACTGGATTGGACTGGACTACCTTATGTAATAAAATTAGACTTATCCCACGTTTGGCACATACAAGGATTCATTTAAATGAGATAAGAGAGTCCCCGCATTAGCTCCGCACCACCTTCTTACACAAACCCTGCAAAAATTACCGGACTGTGGAAGCAAGGCTTAAACAACGCAGCCGCGTCTCTCTCGAGTCTCTTTTGCGTTTCAGCCTCATTGAACTACTCTTGTCCAGGTTCAATTGCTTTCCTCTCTCATGCTCCTTCTTTTGCTTTGATCATTGTTCACTCTTCCCTTCGACCCCGAGACCTTCTTCTTCTTCTTCTGTATCTACTGTGATTTGTAAAATTAAAGACTATGGATTGATTTTCTATTAACAATTGTTTATGGGTTGTAATTATTTTACTGATTGATTAAAGATTTGGTGTCTGGGTAACTTGATTTGCTAAGAATTGATCAATTTCATGATTGGGTTTTTTGAGCTGCTTTACCATCTCTCACGACGTATGTTTAAAGATGCATGCCACCTGCTTGAGAAAATGCCTAGCAGAGATGTTCATGATAGCATTGTTCGTTGGACTTTTTTGGTTACTAAGTATTCAAGAGGTGGTTGGGTCGATGAGGCTCGGGTGCTGTTTGATATCTTGCTGGAGAGAAATGTGGTAACTTATAATGCTATATTGTTCGGGTATGTGCAGTAAGGGAGGTTGAGTGAGGGTTGTCAGTTTTATGATGAGATGTTGGAGAGGAATGTGGTGTCATGGACTTCGATGCTATGTGGGTTAGCTTGTGCGGGGAGGATTGAGGAGGCGAGGCGGTTGTTTGAGGAAATGCCAGAGAGGAATGTTGTTTCTTGGAATTCTATGATTGCTGGGTTGGTTAAGAATGGGGACTTAGAGGGAGCACAGGAGGTTTTGGACTGGATGCTGATGAAGAATGTTGTTTCTTGTAATGCTATGATTGGTGGGTATGCGGAATTGAAGAATGGATGAGGCGAGAGCTTTGTTTAATGGGATGCTGGATAGGAATGTGATTACTTAGAGTAGCATGATATCTGGTTATTGTAGGTCTAGCAATGTGGATGAAGGGCCGGTATGCTTTGTTTCAGAAAATGCCTGAGAGGAGCGTTGTTTCTTGGACAGCCATGATTGATGGCTTTGCTTGGAATGGATTTTATAGAGAAGCTCTATTGTTATTCCTTGAATGGAACGAAACTATGAAACAAGACCAAATGGAGAGACGTTCATATCGCTTGTATATGCTTGTGCTGGTATTTGGTTGCCTCATCTTGGAAAGCAACTACATGCTCAGTTGATTGTCAACAATTGGGACCATGTTGATTATGATGGCAGGCTATCGAAGAGCCTCATTCACATGCTCAGTCCATTTTTGTAATTGCTAGATGGAACTTTATTAGCATGTGGAATGTTAAATCAGTGTATCTCACACTATGTTGTATTAATCGGTGGACTTGTCGATGTGTAAAAACTAACTACAAGTATGCAGATTGTGGTGGCTTACTAATCTATGAAATTATGGATGTTATTAGTGCTCTTCACAGTCTATGATTATTTTGCTATATGTGAAATTTGGCAAAGAACAAGCTAGAACATTTTCAGACACTTTGTGATTGCCATTTTGTGATTGTCTCCAGCTTTCACCTTCCAGTTTTCTTTGCTTCTCACAAACTAAGAAAGTCCTTCACTTTTCTTCTGCAAATTACCAAGTTTTAGACTTTTAGTCCAATACACCAACAAACAAGGGATATGACTATTTTGACTATTCTGCTCTTTAGTCCTAAGCAGTATCAAACATGAGTCATGTATTAACATAGCATATCCCAGGTTAGAAGAGTCTTAGACTATTATAGGAAATAAGGTGGGGCATAATAGTACAATGAAACAAACACCACCTTAGTATCCCAATACACACTAATAATTGTTGCTAATGGCATTGATCGGTTTTGGTTCTGGCCTTATGGGCCTTTTGTGAAGTTTGTTGTAGATATTAGTAAACCTTTTGCCAATTATTCTATGTTTCGTATTCTATTTTGAAGAAGATATATGTCTCATAAGTTCTCTCAGAAAGCAAATTTTCTTTCCATTTCAGAAGAGCCTCTGCTTCAGTATCTGAACTAGTATAAGCAAAATTAAGAAGATGAAGAAACACGAAAAGGCAGTAAGCTGGAGTTAAAGATCTCATTATGGCTTTTGTTTTGTTTTCGTACGTACGTGTATACAATTATTAAGGCTTCTGCTGCTATACGATCGATCGACTTCATCATCAAGTCTAGCATTTTCGCATATATGGTTGTGTAATTCTTCATGGCTTGTCTTGAAAATCAAGTATTCCGAATAACCGATCTTCCTTGATCAATTTTCTTCTCTCTGCTTTGTTGGGTAAGTGAGTTTGTGGTCTAGATACCCAGGCACAGAACCAGGAATTAAATTTGAGGTGTGCTAAATTTACCTTATGCTGGCAAAAAAAATTATTCTTAAAAATTTGGCAGATTCTACTTTGTTTTGATGGTATATCTCAATTGCATAACATTTGTCAAATGATCTAAGAGCTTTAGAAGCACCCAAACCTCTCCACGTATTTTTTTCCATTGAGTCCATTATCTATCATGTTTTTCAAGACTGAACTAGTTGAGTTGTACAATTTCATCAAATTCTTGTCTGAGTAGCTCCAGCTCTTTGCAAATTGCATGTCTGGTTAGCTCACTTTCCAGTTTCAAGTTCCGCAACAGCAATTTGTTCCACAACTTCAACTTCTTGAATAGATTTTAACTCAGAAACATGCTTAGAAGATGAGTCAACAATATTAATGATCCCTTACATCAACACAACTAGAAATACCCAAATTCTAACCTAAATCACATTCTAATTTCATCAGAAAAATTCATACCTCAATAAAGTGGAGAGAATGAGAGCAGAGTGCTGAGGAGAGGAGTGAGTGACTTGGTAGAGAGAGGTGAGGAGAGGACGACAAAAAAGAGGAGAAAAAGGGGAGAGAAGACAGAAAGGATGAGAAAATGGGACAAAAGGTAAGGAAGGGAGTCACATAAGAGGGGAGAAAAGATAGAAAAGAGGAGAGAAGGGGAGAAAAAAAAAAAGAGTTGTTGGCTTGTTGCAGCATATATATATAATCATTTTTTTTTTCTCCAAAATGTTGGGGTGTGCTGCAGCATACCTCAGCACACCCCTGGTTCCGTGCCTGTATATACCTTGAGGCTTGAGTCAAAGACCGGAGACTTTGAATCAATACCAGGTGCGTGTCAAATTAAAAAGAAATATGATTAAAATAACAGACGGTAAGACGCGTGTCAGTGCATTATTACTGGCGGTGCGTAGAATCCGTTTTCTTATTTTTATTAGGGGTGGCTGAAAATGCCGGACCTGCCGAAACCAGCCGGAAACCGGCCGAACCGCCTCCATCGGCGCCGACGGAAGTGGTAGCCGGAGGTACGGTACGGTACTACCGTACCGGAGCAACGTTTTCGGCTCGGTAGTGGTACAGCCAATTGCATAGGTTCGGTAATACCGAACCAGCCGAGATAGATATTTCTGGGTTTAATTCCAAAAAACACTACCCTTGTGCGCCTGCCAAGGATCGAACCTTTGCCACTCTCGCTACAAACTTGAGCCACTTACCACTAGGCCACCAGCTTGCATGTTAATGGTTGCGCATAAATAAAAAAATATACTTGAATCAGAAAACAGAAAACAGAAAATTAAAAACTCTTTCTTGTCTTCTACTTCGAGACAAGTATGATTCTCTCTCTTCTTCATTCTTTCTCAGCCTCTTCCTCCTCTGTTTTTTCTCTTTCGCACACACTCTCTCTCTCTCATTTCTGACTTTTGTTCTTCTCATATTCTTGTTCTTCTTCCTCCATTTTCTCATCATTTTTCTTCTTTTCTCTATTCTTCCACCTCTGTACTCTTCCTTCTTTCTGTTTCTTCTTCCTCCTCATACTGCAATCCTCATCTCCTTCGCCGGATTTTATCTCAGCAGTTCTCCAAATTCCGGCGATCAGAATTTTCAAATACCGGCCAAAACCAACCGTTGAAAGCGGTAACCGAAAGCTCCGGTAACCGAAAGCTCCGGCACGGCTACGGCAACACATTTGGCGAAACCGAAGAGTTTCGGTCGGTATTCGGCTGACGTCAAAAACGCCGGCAACCGTACCACGGCCAGCCCTAATTTTTATTGTTGGATCATGATCATGTACGCGCTAGTGTCCCAATTGGTTGGCTTCAATAAATTTCACTATCAAAGTCAAGTCAAGTCCCTAGTGTAAATTCGATAAGATGTTTTGATTTGGAGAGCGTCCGGGCGGTTATCCAACTGGCCTATTAAGAGTGCGTGGGTTTCACGCGGCGTTTGTGTAACACTTGACCCAAAAAACAGTAAAACTGATTTTAGTGTAGGCTGGAGCACATGGCAAGCACGAGCGATGCCCATTCTCTCGTATTTGCTTCGCTGCCAAAAGAGCAGATCAAAATTGCCCGCTCAAATCTGAAACCTTAAACCTTAAACCTAGAGCTGGATTTGGAACTCTTGTTTTAAGTCTGAGAAGATTAAATCTCAAGTGGAAGTCCGTCGATCGATCTCCCAACCGAGTAGATCAAATCTATCGCAGTTGGGAATCAGCGGTTGTTTATGGTGCGTTGCTGAAAATTGAATTTAGATTCTCAGACCCAAATAAGTGGCTCGAAAGCTAAGTCAGAATCATTTGGTGGCTTTGCTTCCAGCAGCGATCAAAATCAAAGGTATGCATGCATCTTTCCTCTTTTTTATACAAAATTAGACTATTTATATGGGTCTTAGTTGCTGCTTACGGCTCGATTACTGGATTTGTGGGACCATGAAACAAGAAAATTTGATTCTTTCGATCTTTTAGGCATCAAACATTAGTGTGCCCATTACCTGTTTGAATAAATGCTCCAAAGGTGGAGCTTTATTTATTTGCATGCTTAATCTGTTTTTGAGTGTTAAACTTGATCTAAGATAATTGATGGATAAATATCTAGACTTACTGGAGTGCTCAATTAGTCTGGTTGTGTTCCTTTAGTTGTGAATTGATGCTGTTTGGAAATTCGTGTGTTAGTTTGTTTGTTTGGTATACTTGCTTGTTCACCCAAAACTGAAAACTAGATGATTAATGGACAATCTTATGGCAGGGGAAGTGAGCTGCTTCAGCTGTTGTGATGAAGATGATATGCATAAAGCAACTGACAATGGAGGTGCTTACATGATGAAAAATCCTGCAAGTAATGCTCACCATCCTATATGATGCTCAAACGGGCTATATTTTGATGCTTCTTTTATATTTTGGGTATATGACTTGCATTTATTTTTTGTATATTTATCACTGGTTTTGTCAATTCAAGTTTTGGAGTTCAAACTGAGTTGGGTTTCATGACACAGGAAATGAGGGAAGTCATCATGCCTCCGGTAATGCACCCAAGGGTGGTCAAACGGTAAAGGTCCAGCCTATCGAAGTTCCACTTATACCAGTAGAGGAGCTAAAGGAAATTACATATAACTTTGGGACAAATGCCTTGATTGGGGAATGGAAGAGTATATTCTGGGGTACTTAAAAGCAGGGAGCATGCAGCAATCAAGAAGCTAGATGCCAGCAAACAACCTGATGAGGTATCTTGCACAGGTATGTAGATGTACCCATTGATTATTATTGTTACAATGTGAGTTAATTAAAATTCAATTGTCAATTGAGGAATTCCTGCTTTAGGTTTCTATGGTATCACAGCTGAAACATGATAATTTTTTTCAACTGCTTGGTTACTGTTTTGATGGGAATTCTCGTGTTCTTCTTGCCTACGATTTTGCATCTCATGGATCTTTTCATGATATTCTACATGGTAATGCGTTTCATAGGCAATGAAATTACCCATGTCCAATTGAAGTATTTTAGGAAAAAGACATTTGTATTTGACTCAAGTTTTTAGCAATGTTTATGTTAGTAGCCTCTGGACTTTGCTCACCCTACTTTGCCAATATCTCATCTGGTATCTATTTAAGTTAGGCCGAGGTAGCATGGCATCACTTGTCATGCCCTTTATTAGCCTCTCTGTTTGCAGCATATTAATAACTGTTGTACTATAGCCTGATGACTCCAGCATTTTTTGAGGAAACATGTTAACATAGACCTAGAATGCCCGATGTACTTATGAAGCAGCCGTTGAATTTACTGTTACATATATAATATATCTTTGCCAACAGATTATGAATGATGAAGTTTTTCTGTTTTTGTGATGCAGATGGGACCTATCTTGCAAAAAACTGTAAATTCATTACACCTTCCTCCCACAGAAAAATATGTTCCTCCATTCAAGGATCCATGGAGGTTTTGGTGACTGCATATTTGATTTTCTTGTCCACCACTGCAAAACGTGAAATTTGTATACCTTTATTCTATTACCATTCAAATTTTGGCTGTAAGTTCCACTATGCTTTGGGTTTGAAAAAGATGCAATGGACCTTCCACCTGAGAAATCAAACATTCATGACTTGAAGAGATGTGAAATGCAAGAATCCGAGTTTCCTTTAGGTAGTAGAAGTCATTGATGTACTGCAATTGAAACTTGAAACTGATGATTTCCTTCCATTGATGATATATCGAACAATGTACAAAGTCAACATTGTGAAGTTACAAAAAGGGGCTCATTCAATTTTGAGCAAATAATAGTGTGATATGTACAAACTGACACCAGGGAAATAATAGCTACAATTGAACACTTAATCTTGTTCACAGCTAAAAGTACTGCCTGCGAGGTTGCTGATGAATTTAGCACCACCCTCTGAAACAATCTTATTTGTTATATTATGCAGAGTTACTGCATGCGTGCACATTTGACACATCTTCACAGGCAGAGCTAGAGGAGAGAAGGATTGAGATTGAAATTCACAAGCTTGGCGATTCACTAGTGGGTCCAGGCCGAGCATTTAGCAGTGGTTGCTTTGACCACAATGCTCATGTTTGGGTGGAAATCAGCCTCATATTGCACACACAAGGCAGCAACTGCAACCATCTATAATCAAGAAATAGTAGCATTTAGTACTAGACGTTTGTTTGCAAAATCAGATTTGGCTATTATGTTTTATCTTCAACATACAAAGTCATGAAGAAAATAACAATAAATCCCAACTGCACTCTTTTCAATAACAAAAGCGAATCCATCAAGATTACATATCTGAGTATATATGCATGTGTGTGAGAGATAGCGAATACCTTTGCAACAGCCTTGGTGAGGAATTCTCCTCCTAGTCTTGCATCAATGCACTGCCTAACTTTGCCTTCACTAAGTTTTGGTGTTGTGTAGCAAATCCTAAAATTCCAAAATCAGCTTGGTTAACATGAACAAGAGCATATTCCTATGTCTAACAACTAAGAGACAGATAACAGATATAGTACCCATGTCACCAGGCTCTGCTGTCCCCGTAGTAATGTATGATCAACAGGTTTTCTTCCTGTCAAAAGCTCTAGCAGGACAACACCAAAAGTGTAAGCATCACTTTTGGCATAACTGTCCAGTCATCGCATATCTGTGACACATAAAATAAAATTAGTGAGTATACTAGAACTCGGGGCCTGTGAGATACAATACCGTAGGTAGTAAGTATTTAATGGCTAAGCTGATGTTCAGACAGATTATGCAATGAGAAAAATAAGTAAATCCTAAATCCTCTGAAACAATTTGGGGTTTTTTATAGTGAAATTACAAATTTGAAGGACTCTAAGCCATCAAAACAGCATTGTTTCAAGTCTAGAAGGACCAAATGCATTACAGATTTGCAGAACACAATATTTAGAGAACCCAATAAAAGCTTACTCTGGGGCATGATAACCAAAGGTTTCTAGTGCACGAGTGGAGTGAAGAGGTGCTTCCATATCAGCAGCTTAATCGGATAAATCAAAGTCTGCAATCTTAGCAACATCATCATCAAATATTAGTAAATTGCTAGACTTTTGATATCATGATGAATGAGCAATATCCATCAGTATTATTCTTCCCTAGCATGTTTGGCTCTAAATTACTCTACATCTCATGAGCCTCTCTCAGCCATACAACCTACACAGATACAATACTTTGAAGGCAAGTGCCTCTTTCAGCCACCTGAAGAAACTTCATCACACCGATGCTGTTTCATTACTGAGATCAACACATCTGACCTGCACATCCAAAAGTTCTAATCACATGGGCAATCCATGTTCTTAAAACGTTGATAACAGAGGCTAAAGCCATCAAGCTGAGCAACTTTATCAAAAGTGTGGGGAGAAAAAGCAACAGAATGAAACTAACCTTACCAGAATCAAGTTGTTCCTCTATAGTTGTTAAAATTGAAATAAAATTATGAATTGATTGCTTGAACCTATCAATGGCCGCAGTGACATTCCCAGCAGTGGGAAGTTTAATTTTGGGAAAATTCTCGTATACCCCAAATTCACCGATATACTTCCCTTACACCCCCAACTTATTTTCATTCACAACCACTCATTATTCATCCCACTGATTCCCCTCTCTATCATCTTTTTCTCTTATCTTAAATAATTTATTTTTTAATAAAGCGTGATGGGTCCATATTTTGAAATTATCTGTTTAAATGATCGTTGCAGCTAAGTTTCATGCATCCTCTTATTCAACAGTAAGCAGTTAAAAATTCATTATCCATAATCGCACATTTAGATATTATTTTGTCAAGATTAGATTTACTTGCAAATTGTAAAAAATTTAAAAAAGAGCTAGAAGAAGAAAGAGAAAAGCTAAGACGAGCAAAAGACCACAGAGCTAGACTTAGCCGAGCCACTCCTAATTACTGGGATAGAATATTCCTAGTACAGAAAAAAATCTACAAGATTGAGAAAAATATCGAAGATCTGAAAATCATGGTTACAGAGGAACAAAAACCTCTTAACTATTTGAGCATTTGTTAGATCCGCAAATCACTGGTATCAGAGCTTGCAAAGAGCACAAAAGGGGAATCCCCAATAGGGACAATGTCTGAATTACTATTAGAGAAGTTGAATTCTCTACTAAAATCTTCTGATGAGAAACATCAGAACCTGATACAAGAAGTATCTAGATGTCAAAATCATCTAGAAAAAGTACTGGATATAATCGCCCAATTAGAAAAATTGGGGCACAAAATAGATTATATCAAAAAACTTCCTAAAAGGGAAGAAGAACAGCTAACAAGTGTTGGCAGAAAAATTACTGAACAACAAAAAACACTGGATTCTATGAAAGATATACTGAAGGATAAGAAAAAGCCTCCAATCAAATCAAAGAAAGCTAATGGATTCAAACCATTAGAAAAACCTAAGAAGAATCCTACATCAAGCATGATTTTTCTAGAACCTTTTACTAGTCTGACTAGTATCAGGTATGAAAAACCAAAGCACTTGGTAGCAAGAGATGTCAAGATGATGAGCATCTTTGGAAAAAAGAAAGGAGTACAACTCCTAAATGCTGAAGAATTCTAATACAATGAAATTGAACAGGGAGGTAAAAAAACTCCACAATTCCCAAACTAGATTTTAAACAAATCTACAAAAGGGGAAAGTTTGAATAAAGTTTGAATTGCTGGATAGCCACCACTTCAAACTATTAGAATTCACAACTCCCTCTAGAACAGGAGAAACATATCTCTTAATGATCACTCCTGAAGAAGTTGCCTGAGCAAGAACAAAAAATTACCAATTTATGCATATTGGAGCAATCCAAGTTGGCATAAAACTTCTTGCCCGAGAAGGTATAAACTGTTCGGTTCTATGTGTCTTACAAGAAAATAGACTACCAGATTTTCAAGCTAGCCTGTTGGGAACACTAGCATTCCTATGCAATCAAGTAGCATATTTCAATTGCTTCCCAAATTTCTCAACCAGCTTGAAAGATACAGCTCATTGTCTGAGACTGAAAGTCAAGACAGATGGCATATCAATGAAAAAGGATATGCAAGAACTCGCAATAGTATACAGAATATGCTATAAACTGATGAGTACCACAGTAGAACCTAAGACAAGGATATCAAATATCCCAGGTCTTACTACTAGATTCCTCACCAGTCAGAAGAACCATTCACAACAGATTCACAACGTTACTTGGAATGAAGTAACTTTTCCTATTGAATGGAAATCATCTGGCGCAAAGAAAGCGCCAGAAAATGCTAAAGCGACAATTTATGAAAGCAGAAAGACTGGAGATATCAGTCTAAAATTTGACAATCACAGAAAAAGTGACGTCTGTCCTGAAAATGTCAAGATAAACAAGAATCTTCTAAGAGAAAGCTACAACACTAGAGAAGCTAGTGTTAGCGATACTAAATACTTTGAAGAACCAACAAAGCCTATTACTGAAGAAGAATTAGAAGCTAATCTAAATAGACAAGTAAATATGCTTAGAGCAGAAAAGCTCTATGAACTCTATAATGAAGCACAATCTTGCGAAAATCCTGAACGATTAGAAAAACTAATCGAAGAAATGAAAATTTTCAAACTAGGAAAGGTAAGAAAAGTCCTTCCTTATCAAGATATAGAAATGGAAGACGGAGAGAGTTCCAATTCCAAAACTTTCATCATTAGAGAAAAGGGAAAGCTGAAACTCCCTGTATAGAAAGCCCCTACGGGCAGAAAAGAAGAAAGAAATTCTCAAAAATTTGTCCCAGAGGACAATATGCCTAGAGTACCCATCACAAATTACGGTATATGGCTAAATCTGGATAAAGCTCTAGATAAAAGAAAAGCTATTGACCAATTGGTAGATAGCCTAATGATGGCCTCTGCTCTTACCCTTGGAAAGTTTGAGGCACCAGATCTTCAGGTGTATTATGAAACTACTCTCACTAGAGTGGCCCAAAAATACTATTTTTCTTTCAAGGAGACTGCCAGAGGAAGGGACTGGCTAGAAGAAATAAAAAATTCAAAATCTCCGTATGATTTTAGTGTACTCCTGTATGATCAGTTCTGTGGAGATCTCTCAAATCTGAGTGAAAAGGCTAAAGAAACGGCCAAATCAAATATCTATGCTCTCAAAATTTGTGACATAAGATATTTTGAAGAATACTTGAATGAATTTCAAAAATACTACCGCACGATAGGTGAACTAGAGAATACTGATCTAGTCAACCTATTGCACAGGAAACTCCCTGAACCATGGAGAGCAACTCTGAGAGAAAGCATAGCTGAAAAACTTCTGTTGGGGGAATTGCCGACAGAATTAGGCAATTATTGAAAGAGCAATGCAAAGCAAATCTTCGAGCCAAAATGGCCAAGAAACAACTCAAAGGAGTCGAAAACTTCTGTTATGGAATACTGGATATGCCAACCAACTGGGGGATGTCATGAATCCAAGTTCCACAAGAAAAGAAAAGAAAAATATTACTCAAAAAGATTCAAAAAGAGTAATCAAAGAAAAGATTGGAAACCCAAGAAAAGTTCCAACTTCAAGAAACAACAAGATGAAGATCCAAAAAAGAAATTCTTCAAGAAAAAGAAGAATCATCAATCCAACCATCAAAATAAACAACCAGGCAAGAAAGCTTGCAGATGTTGGTTATGTAAAGCTGAAGGGCACTATGCCAATGAATGCCCAGAAAAGGGTAAAAGATCTACTAAAGCTCTATTTGAAGAATACGAGTCTATAGTAGAAACAACAAATATGAAGCGCTACGAAATAGCCTATTCTGATGAAGAAGATGATGACAGGTCAGTTTACTGTACTTGGTCTGAAGAAGAATCATCTGACTCTGAATTAGATTCTGAAGTAGAATACTTAGAATCTAGACAGATGAATGTTCTGAAAGTCAAAAACTGGGAAGAAAGTAAGACAGAAGCAATGACGTCTTCTTATCAGGTGAACCCTAGTACATTCGTTTGTGACTACTGCTTATGTCATGAAAAGAATGAACTTCCTACGTTTTGTGAAGAGTCGAAAAAGACTTATCACAAAGAATGCTTCATAGCTAAAGCAAGAAGAAAAACCAAGAATGGTCTTATCAGCCAATTGGTAGAACAAGAATATGAAGAATATTTCTCTGAACAAAAAGAGAAAGAAGTAGAAACTTTGTTCCAAGAAATTGTGGAACCTTCTTCCTCAAAAATAAAGGAAGAAAAGATGATCGGTGAAGAAGAAATCAATGAAAACATGGAACTTGTTGAAACACCAGAAAATGTTCCAGAAGAATGCAAACCATTCATACCACAGGAACAAACTCAAGGAAAAGAGCTTCAACAATCAAAAATCGTCTCTACCAGTAGATACAGCAACTAAATAGAGATTGGATTAAAATTCCCTGATCACAGAAAATATCATCTACATGCCTTTGTAGATAATGGATCGGGATTCACAGTTGCAAAGAAATTTGCAATGCCAGAAGAACTCAGGAAAGAAGATAAGAAAAGAATAGCTACTGGTGTCCAATTTGACGGAAGTCATTTAACCCAGAACAAAGTAGCTAGAAATGTTCATATGACCATTGGTGGAGGAATATTTATTATCAACACTCTTTGGCAGTTAGAAGGCCAAGGATCAGATTTCTTGTTGGGAAATGATTTTATTCTCCAATAAAGATTTATCAGATGAAGAAGTGATAGTCTTCAGAAAAGGAGACAGAGTGTTCTGGGAAGACAGACTTGCTCAAGCAAAAAGTGTCGTAGGTCCAAACTTTACTCTTCAGTATCAGAGATCACAACAGAATAGTGGTGATCATAAACCCTACAAGCCCAAATTTGAACCTGTGCTCCAAATCAAACAACAACAAGAGTTGCTTATTATCGAAAGTTCTTTCGAAGAAGAAGAGACAACTAGCGAAGATGAAGAAGCTAGTTTCATCCATGAGCATCTCAAGCACTTTCAGAATAAGCTTGAGTCTCATAAAATCCCTAGTCTTGATAAAATCAAGAAAATACTAGAATAGAATATCGATGTCGACCCTCAGAAATTCTGGGAAAAAGACCCAGTAGTCTGTGAATTAAGATTACATGATATGAATGCCATCTGTCATGTCAAAGCCATTCCTCAGTACAAAGAGGAAGATAAAAAAGAATTCAGAAAAGACATTGAAGATCTCCTGAACAAGAGATGAATTCAACCATCTACTAGCCCTCATCATGCTCTAGCATTCTACCTAAGGAATCATGCAAAAAACCTCAGAGGAAAACCTAGAATGGTAATTAACTGCAGAGATGTTAATAAGAAGACCGTTAAAGACAGTTATCAAATTGCTCAAGTACGAGTACTGATCAACCAGCTCAGAGGAGCTAAAGTCTTTTCAAAATTCGATGCAAAGTCGGGTTTTTGGCAAGTCAAGATGCATCCAGACAGTGTTCCTCTTACTGCATTTGGAACCCCACAAGGTCATTACGAATGGTTAGTAATGCCCTTCGGCCTAAAACAACCCCCTTCAATCTTCCAGAGAAAGATGGATGACATCTTCAAACATGTTACTGAATTCTGCGTCATCTACATTGATGACATCCTGGTCTTCTCCAAAAACAGAGAAGAACACATGAAACATCTCTATGAGGTTGTAAAGCTGATAGTTCAGCATGGAATCATCTTGGGAGAAAAGAAAATCTTCTTTATCTTAGATGAAGTTGATTTCCTTGGAATAAATATCAAGAATGGAGTAATAAAACTCCAACCTCACATCCTTCTGAAAATCTGGAAGTTCCCAGATAAAATTCCAGATGCTAAGAGTCTAGAGAGATTCTTAGGAGTCATCAACTATGGAAGGGATTTCATTCCCAAAATCTCAAGACTAACAGTAATGTTATCTCCTAAAACAAGTTCCAAAAGAAAATGGAACTTCACAGAAGATGATGAAAAAATTGTGAAGCAGATAAAATCTCTCTGCAAAAACCTCCCCCCTCTCCAACAACCAGAGGAAAATGATGAAATCATTCTCCAAACAAATGCTAGTGATAATTACTAGTCTGGTGTTGTTCTGGCAAAAACTCCTGGAACTAAGATCTGTAAATTTTGTAGTGGTAAGTTCAGCCCTGTAGAACAAAATTATTCTACAGGAGAAAAATTTTGGCTGTCAAGAAAACAATTTTAAATTCTTCAGCTTTTCTTGGAAAACCCTTTACTGTACACACCGATTGTGTTAGAGTAAAGAGTTTTAAAAATCTTAAACTTGATAAAGCTGCTGATAGAGGAAGATTGAACTGGCAATTATTTCTTAACCAATATGATTATAATGTTGAATTAATTGTAGGAAACAAGAACTATCTTCCAGACGGATTAACCAGAGAAATGGCAATGTTCTGTCGAAGAAATGACGACGAAGGTCGCAATCCCAGAAACAGAAGAACTGGGAAAGAACAGGAAACTGCTGATGATCCTAAAGAAAAAATCCTCAAAAGGTTCCTGGTAAGTCCAAAAGGACTACCCACACAATCCCAAGGTAAAGGATTGGCTAACCCGTCTCAAACAGCAGACGATAAAGGCTCATCAAGAACATTGAAGGCTATTGCTTTGCCAAAAAGCAAATCAACTCCTACTGGAGTTATAAATGTGTTTAATTATGAATTAAAACCTTTGCTGACCTTATGTTCAGAACTGGCAAGAGACTAGCACACCACCAGAAGACAATCTTATAAATGTGTTTAATTATTAATTAAAACCTTTGCTGACCCTGTGTTCAGAACTGGCAGGAGACTAGCACACCACCAGAAGACAATCTTAGATAACCTCTTATTTGCCTTTCAAGAAAGAAACAGTGGCATCATGTTCCCAGCTCTGTTTGCATTAGCTGAGGAACTCCATGAAAATGCTAGACCACAGTTTGAAGAGGTTCATGAAAATACATAGAAGATTACTGTCCAGAATGAAAAAATTTAGTATCTTGAAGATCCTAAAAGTGCTAGAGTTCCTGTTTTAGCACTAACAGAACCTGAATGGCATGACTTTCATAATCTTATTGGAAGTCAGAATTCTGCCTCATTTCCTCCAACTCTCTTTGTCATCCCTGGACCTTATGTTAGAAGATATGTGGTCAATGTTCAGAGTGAACATCCTTAAGAACACAAGCTCTGGCTTGTTGAAAATGGTTTTGTGCATAATCTCTGGACTAAGACCAATGATGATCTCAAGGGCTTACCACCCATCATAGTCAATATAGTCAAAAATGTCACAAAAAACGACTGTATCCTTAGGCTGAAATTCAAATCAACTCCTCCAGAATGGATTCAAAATAGAAATGGTGAAGTTGAATATATTTCCCCATATCATTATGTGAGGATTATACAAGGAAGATATCTCAAGCCTGCCTGTGTGGGATATAACGGCCAGCCAAACTCGAGCATCCCTTGGATGAAAGCTATGTCCCTAGACTACATCCAAAAGATCATCGAAGAAGACAAAGAAAATACATTCCTGGCAGCAGGAGAGAAGATCTTAATCACTGCTTATGATCACCCTAACGTGATAAGCAGTGACTTTTTTCTGTCACTTAAGAGAAAGGAAATCGACTCTACGCTGGCATGCTTGCAGTGGATCCAGAAGCTCGAAAATGACAACCACTACAAGATGTATGCAAATACAGATGTTGAAGATAATGAAGTGAAAGCCAGGATGGATGACAGCTCTTTTGTCCTAGGCCACAATTCTGAAACAGATGAAAACATGTGAAGCAACAGGTGTCTTTTCAGAAAAGAACAAGGTGAAAAACATTTCACCTAAAAGAATCTGCTTTTCACCATCTGACCTCCATCATCAGGAGCACTCACGAAAGCAGAAAATTGTAATAGTCTAAATTTAAGCTATTTTTGTCATCATTTGGGTCTTGATCTAATAAGTCAACCTTAAACCCTAATTACCACATAAAACTAATATGCTCATAACCGCTCATTCAAATCTTCTTTTTTCGATCTTTCAGCTCTTACGCTCTCATGGGTATGAGATATACCAACTAATATAAAAATTTCGGATAGTTTATCTCCTAATAGTTCAGCTCCCCTTAGGAAAGTATTAGTGTATAAAGGGTTGACCGCTTTGTTTGATGTCAAAATGACAGCGAATCAAGTTTTTTTTTTTTACACAGTACCTATTAAAATTGACCTTTGGATGTTATCATGTGAAAAAAAATGGTTATGGTCAAAATTTCAGCTATTTTCTTTGGCGTTTGGGTCTCGGTCTACAAGGTCAACCACAAACCGTAAATACCATACAAAACTAATATGCTCATAATTGCTCATTTGCAACTTCTTTTTTTGATCCGTCAACTATCACACTCTCGTGGGTGTGAGCTATACCAACTATGTAAAAATTTTGGGTGGTTTATCTCCTCATGGTTCAACTCCCCTTAAGGAAATCTAAGCATATAAAGGGTTGACCGCATTATTTGATGTCGAAGTGATGGTGGAACCTAAAAGTACATGAGTAATGTCAAATTTATCGATTTCTAATTTCAATTTTCTTGATCGCACAAAATTCTTATATGTCTACTAATGTGGTCTAACTTGTTTATTAGTTGTATAAAAAAATATGTCTTCCATGCATGAGCAACAATGTGGACAAAATCAACTTTATCAAAATCGACCGTTTGATGTTATCATGATAAGAAGAAAAGGCTATGGTTAATATTTCAACTATTTTCGTCATTAAATAGATGGTTAATCTCAAATTTATTGATTTTCAGTTTCAATTGTTTGAATAGCACAAAATCTTGATATACCGACTAATATGGTCTAACTTGTTTATTGTTTGTATACGAAAATATACCTTCCATGAGCAACAAGGTAGAGGGAATCAAATTTATCAAAATCGACGGATGGATGGTATTAGGGTAGGAAGAAAAGGATGTGGTCAAACTTTCAGCTATTTTTGTTGCCGTTTAGGTCTTGATCTAATAGATCAACCTAAACCCTAAGTACCGCATAAAACTAATATACTCAACACCGCTCATTCGGAACTTCTTTTTTCAATATGTCAGTTCTCACGCTCTCATGGGCATGAGCTATATATCAACCAGTGTAAAAAATTTGGGAAGTTTATCTCCTAGTAGTTCAGCTTCCCTTAGAGAAGTATTAGAGTATAAAGGGTTGATCGCTTTGTTTGATGTCAAAATGACGGCGGATCAAGTTAATTTTTTTACACATTACCTATTAATACACTATAAATAGATGGGTAATCTCAAATTTATCGATTTTCAGTTTTGATTTTTTGGATTGCACAAAATCTTTATATGCCTACTAATATTGTCCAACTTGTGTTATTGGTTGTATACAAAAATATACCTTCCAAGAGCAACAAGGTGGAAGGAATCGAACTTATCAAAATCGACTGATGGATGTTATCAGGGTAGGAAGAAATGGATATGATCAAAAGTTCGGCTATTTTCATCGCCATTTGGGTCTTGATCTAATAGGTCAACCCTAAACCCTAAGTACCGCATAAAACTAATATGCTCACCACCCCTTCGGGTCTTTTTTTTTTTTTGGCATGAGCTATATAAACCAATATAAAATTTCAGAAAGTTTATTTCCTAGTGGTTCAGCTTCCCCTAGGAAAGTATAAGTTTATAAAGGGTTGACCACTTTATTTGATGTCAAAATGATGGTGAATCAAGTTAATTCCTTTACGTATTACCTATTAATATGCAATAAATAGATGGGTAATGTCAAATTTATCGATTTCCAGTTTTTTTTTTTTTTGAGAATGAATGATTCATTTATTCAAAGGAAACCAGATTACAAAATATGGGATTAACCGGTGATGGACATAAAATCCCCACTCACCTCCCTACTACCTAAACCAGTTATGGTCTGTCACCAACGATGACTTCCATGAGCCAAGAGGGCTCAATCCCTAACCAAACATGTCGCCCACTATTACGAGCTACAAAACCTGCCACTACATAAGCTGCCATATTAAGCCTTCTTGGAACAAAGTGAATACCTTGAATACCCATAGAACCCATTAAGAACCGAATTCTATCAACCACCAATCCTTCAGCAGCAAGGCATTCCTCAGTTCCATTAATTAAATGGACAGCTTCCAGACAATCTGTCTCGACACACACCCTTCTCCAACCTTGATCCATACTCCACTCCAATCCCTTCCATATTGCCATCAACTCTGCGGCCATCAGGCAACACCTAGTCGTCAATCGCTCACCCATTGCAGCCACTAACGTACCCCCACTGTCCTTACAAACAATACCCACTCCAACATTGTTGCCATTATGGACAACGGAGGCATCACAATTAAGCTTTAATTGGCCATTAATAGGTGGCACCCATGCACTTGGTGCATTACCATGCATGTTACTATCTCCAAGTTGATTCAAAACCTGGTTTTGTAATATGCCATTCCAAATTGCCTCACTCATTGCGTAAATAACCTCTGGAGGCTGAGGATGCTCACCAAATTGCACCGCATTTCTTTCCTTCCAATTACTCCATAGCAACACCACCAGAAACCTCAGTTCATCCACCGTTAACACCTTCCTTGCATCCTCCAAAAAATTAATAAAAGAATTCCACGTACCTTGGCCCAACTTGGAATAGAAGTTCGCCTTTTCCAACACCGCAATACTATATGAGCGTTGATATATTGCGTGTAAAGGTGATTCTGGAGCTTGTTGACACCGAGAACACGTAGAATCGGTAACCAATCTCCTCAAATACAGAGAAACCTTACATGGTAGATAACCTGTAGCACACCTCCAAAGAAAATGGGACATCTTTGGAGGGACTTTAATCTTCCAAAGTTGTTTCCAAAATTCAGAAACAGTAGGAGCTCCATTAGAAGCACCTCTTGAAGCTCTACCCTCCTTTAAAGCCACCCTATATCCACTCTTGACAGAATACTTCCCATTACGATCCGGACTCCAAATTAGTTGATCCCTACCTCCACTACAAACTAAAGGGATGCCTAGGATTGCCTCCACCTCTTGGGACGTCCCCACTTGATTCAACACAGCTAGATTCCAATTCCCATCTTCAGTAATTAGCTCAGCTACATTCATAGACATATTCAGCCCAGACTTATAAGAAACTCGAAAACCATCCACCCTCGGCACCCAAGGATCAAGAAAGACTTTAATATTAAGGCCATTCCCAACCCTCCGCCTCAAACCTTGCTGAAGCAACTTCTTCCCCCACATAAATGCACGCCAAACTGAGGATGGATTGTTCCCCACTTCAGCCTCCAAAAAATCACAATTCTTAAAATACCTAGCTTTCAACATTTTACAAACAAGAGAATTAGGATCACGCAACAGTCTCCACCCTTGCTTTGCCACCAAAGCTTTATTGAATTGCTGAATCTCTGTAAAACCAAGTCCCCCTTCACTCTTCACCCAACACATCTTATCCCAACTCCTCCAATGGATACCTCTACCACTCGATTTCTCCCACCAAAATCTTGCAATATGTTTATTAATATCTTCACACGTACCAACTAGTAATTGAAAAACGCTCATTGTATAGGTAGGAATAGATTGAGCAACAGCCTTGATAAGAACTCCTTCCCACCTTTTGAAAGAATTTTACCTACCCAACCTTGGACCCTTTTCCAAACTCGATCTGCCAGACCTCTAAATGTCCCTTTCTTATCTTTACCTATGACCGTGGGAAGGCCCAGATATCTCTCATGGCATGGTACCGTCTTCATATCCAATATAGAACAACACTCCTCCTTCACCCCTTGGCTAGTCTTGGGACTAAAGCAAACAGCAGATTTATCAGTATTTATTTTCTGACTCGACGCTAACTCATAAACCCTAAAAATCTCCTTCAATTTGACACAATCTGTTGTAGAAGCATCACAGAATAGCAGACTATCGTCCGCAAAGAACAGATGGGAAACACAGGGAGCACCTCTTGCAATTGCAACTCCATGCAACTGACTATCCAACATAGCCCTACGTAAGAGGGAAGAGAAGCCCTCAGCAACAATTAAAAACAAATACGGTGAAAGTGGGTCCCCTTGCCTGATTCCCCGGGTAGGCCTAACCTTTCCAAATGGTTTTCCATGAAGAAGAACTGAGTACGTAACCGTTTGAACACATGACATAATCAACTCCACAAACCTATTTGGAAATCCCAATACCTCCATCATCTTCCTTGAGAAATTCCATTCCACCCGATCGTAAGCCTTCGCCATATCCAACTTCACTGCTATCTTTTGCCTGCTTTTCGTTCCATTACATTTTGGATTATGAAGGATCTCAAGAGCTGTAATAACCTACTAATATGCTCTAACTTGTTTATTAGTTGTATACAAAAATATACCTTCCATAGGCAACAAGATGGAGGAAATAGAATTTATCAAAATCGACCATTGTATGTTATCATGTTATCTCATAGGGTCTAGCTCTATTACACATGTACAAAAACCCGAGAGATGAAATATTCATAGTTAGTTGTTCTAAAAACTGAATTAATAAATTAGAAAAAAATAATAATAATAGACAGATCAATGATTAATTTAACAATTCATTTTCAGTTATTTTTATGTCATATTTTTGAACAGTAACCAACAATTTTCTTCTTAAAAAGAAAAAACAATTTATTTTGTTCCCATGCCGTTGCACCAACTTTGGTTGGTTGTAACAAGGCATACAATTTTATTTTAAACTTATACCTGAACGGTGATTTGGTCATTCTTCTTCGATCTCCAGAACCTCAATTCACAGTCTGAGTTATTTCAAATTCCGATTCTACAACGCGCAATCGCCATGCATGTTTGGGCAAAGCCTGGCCTTGTTTACCATATTTCACCGAAAAATTCGATGTAATACTTGGTTGTTTTCTTTAATCAAAGCAAAAACATAATTGCATTGCTTTACTTTTCATGATTGCACTGCTTTACCTTTCATGATTATGTTTAATTAGTAGGGCTGCTTGAGATTGTTTAATCATCGGCCGACACTCTCGCTCGACCGACACCAGAAAAATAGAGCAAAGGCTCTCTCTCTCTCTCTCGTCCGAAAACACAGAAAAACAGAGCAACGCTCTCCGTTCTCTCCCTCCCTCCACCGGCCACCAATCGACACCGGAAAACTTCCATTGGCTTCGTCTCGGCCTTGCGCAGTTGTCTGTGGCAGTCTTGGGTCGCGGCATGGCCAGCAGCGGTTGCGAAGAGCCCAGTTTCGTTTAACCCCAATGTGGTTCCAAGCTTGACATCTCGAGTTACCGGTCACGAATCCTTCCCAAACTTCATCCTCGAGCTCGCCTCAACCTCCTAAAGCTGGCAGAAGTGTCCTTGCACGGCGGTGCTGTGTGTGGTGGCAACTGGAAGCCAGCCCGATCTAAATCGAAACCGAGCTATCGATCTCGATATCTCGAGCTACTGGCCACCAATACTCTTGATTCTTGGCTCATTGAACTCGCCTCAACTTTCTGAACAAGAACCAAGAAGGACCAGACCTGGGTAGAACGATTTCACGTTCATCGGAGCTCGACTGGTTTAGATCGAAAAACAACCCTTCGATTCGTGTATCTCAAGTTACAGACCACCTCTTCCTGTTATTCTTGGCTTGGTGAGTTCGCCTTGAGTTTCTGAACAAGTTTCCAGAAGAGATCGAGGCCTGAGGTTGCAGTTTTTACGTCGAACTAGGAGCTCGCCGGTTTCTGGGTTTTTTCCGGCCAACCCGACTGGTTCGTGGTAATTTATATCCCTTCCGGTCATTTTCAGCTTACATGCTAGTTAAGAAAGTCATTAGGCTTGATGAGACGAAACAGAGCAGCCTGGCCCCGACACCATTGGAGGTGGTCGGCGGCGGCTCTGTCACTAATTCTGGCGGCCATTTCCGGCCACCTTCGGAGGTCCAAAGGACAGTTCCTGTACATTTTTAGATTCTATACTTCAATACGATCATTTAGATATATTATACGTAATTTTTCGATATCGTATGATTAAGTTATGAATTTTTACATTTCGATCGATTTCGATCGTTCGATTAGTGATCTGTGAAGATCAGACCGTCAGATGGACTTGTAGTTTTGATATGTTGATTGTATGACTGTCCCGATGACTTTTTGTGGTCACGGGCGAAGATCCGACCGTTGGATCTTCGTATAATTATGAATTAGTGTTTTGGAAGTACATTCGTGAGAATCCGACCGTCGGATTTTCATATAAATCTGAGGAGATGTTAGTAAAGGTGACTCAGGAAGATCCGACTGTTGGATCTTCATGATAATTTCGGAAGGATGATCCAAAGGGCGACCCGTGAGGATCCAACCGTTGGATCATCATATAATTTCGATCCGACCGTTGAATCATGGTATAATTTCGATCCGACCGTTAGATCGTCATTTATTTTATTTTATGAGTTGTGGGCTAAATTCAAGGCACATTTGATTAGGTGATTGACGGTTTTTTACTTGGGCGAGCGAGTTTGGTGTGATTGTGTTAATTTGAAGACGCAGTGGGAGTATCGAGGTGAGTAAACCGCACATGGTTCATTCACGAACCGAAGTCCTAAATATTTATGTTTATTTGTGGAAATTGTTTTGAATTAAATAATTGTTTTGAAAAATATGAACTCGATCGACTACGGTTCATAGGGCTACGGCTCACAGGTAAGAAAATGATTTTAAGTATAAAAAAGGAATTTATTGCTTTATTGTACGAGATCTATAGTTGGTATTAATAGGCATTCCTGTGTGAATGTCTATGTACATATATTATTTACATGAAAAATATATATGTATTGATCGATTTTGTTGAGGAAACCATATAGTAAGGTGTTGAGTTTTATTGTTTGAGAAACAATAAATTGTTGATTTGTTGAGATATATATTGATCTGTGGAGATCAATAGGTCACGGGGGTGACCATGGCATCTATTAGTGAATCACGCTCTTGTACCAAGTCGGTGGTTACTAATAGTATTAAATCGTGATTCGTGAACCACGCTCTGGCGCCAGGCCGGTGGTTGCGATCAGTTAGAGCTCTAATATGTCTGCCAAATGTTGAGTAATCTTATGAGGGTAACGTGGAGTTACTTGTGACTTATAAGTACATATATATATATATATATATATATATATATATAAGAGTGAGAAAGTGACGTGGTTTTGTGGTGGTCGTTGTGATTGTGATATTTCTACAATTTCTATGCTTGAGTTGAAATTGTTAAGTTTACTCATACGGGCTGTCAAAAGCTTACCGGGTTTGTGTTGTTGCAATCCCAGTACACTATTCAAACGGTGTAGCGGATAATCCTGCAGGTCAGGAGAATCAGGGTGCAGATCGGGCTACTTAGGGCAGTGGCAATCGAGTCACAGCATTATTGTGAGTTTTGTTATGTTCATTTCGAACTTTACAATTTGGAATTTGTGAGAGTGTGCTGTAATAACAAATTGAGTAGTTGGGTATTGTAATATTGAGTGATGTGAGGCGTGTTACTCTGAAAGAAAAAATTTAGATTGGTAATTGTAATTATTCATGTTTCGGATTTGAATTGGTTATTCAAAATTCGGGCGTGTCATTCTACTTATTGGCCGAGTCCTTGCTTGGGTACTTAATTGATGACGGAGTGCGACGAACATGGATTTGCAGCCGGAATCGAAGAGGATCTCGGTGGGGGAGAAGGAGAGGAGAGAGATGAATGATGCTCTTGGAAATCTCCCTATCAATCGATTCAAGGAATTGCCCATTGTTTGAACTTTAAAGTTCATCCTTTTGGTTTTAAATTGAAGGTTTGAACAAGATGATGGGGTGAAATTTGCACACCCAAAATTGCAAATCACACACCCTCTTATTTTTTTAATAATATTTCATATCACATATTTTTTCACTTCCTATAACACCCTCAAAGTCAGATTTTATTTTTTTGTCTGTTTGGGTCTCTCTCTCTCAGTCTCTCCCCTCCCCCAATTCCTCGAGGCCGTCCTCTTGGCTCTTTACGCTCACGAGACCGTTCCGTCACCATCAACGTTCCCAACTTGTCCCACCCCAGCCTCTACCACAAAACCAAGGCTGCCGCAGTCAAGAGCAACGCCACAAGGCTCAACTTGGCCGTTATATCAGCCGGCGAGGGGGATGCGGAGGGGGGATGCTGGAGAGGTAGAGGCCGGTGATGAGGGGGAGGAAGCGGAGGACGAGGAGCTAGAGGTTGGGATCGGAGGACTGGGAGGTGTCGTAGAGCCAGAGGCAGAGGCGGGCCTTGAGGAGCTGCTTGGCTTTCTTGGCCTGCATGCGCTTCCCCCTGCCACTTGGATATGCCGCTGGGGAAGGTTCTGGGCACGCCGCCCATTCGCATGAATGTGGGCTTTGGGGTTAGGGGTTTAAGGGAGAGGGAGAGGTTTGTGTGGAGGAAGGGAGGGGTTGGGGAGGTTAGGGATTTGGAGAAGGAGAAGGATTGGTGTGTGAGAGGCGTGGAAGATTGACATTTTTGAAAGGAAGATTCAGTTTCAGGCTTCAAACTGACTGAGAAATCTTGAAGAACTGAATAGATTGGAATTGGGGTTTAAGGCCCAGGTCTGGATTTTCTGAGTTTTGTGGTTGTTAGCTTCTTAGCTTAGATGAGGTTTAATTTATCAAGTCACACTAGATGGGTGCCCTTCTCGTATATATCAAGTTATGAATCAATGGAGCTGGTCTCACATAGGACCCGTATAGGAGGATTGGGGCTGAGACGCAGAGGAATTGTGGAGAAAGAGAGAGAGAGAGAGAGAAAAAAAAATCTGACTTTGAGCGTGTTATAGGAAGTGAAAAAATATGTGATATGAAGTATTATTAAAATAAATAAGAGGGTATGTGATTTGTAATTTTGGGTGTGCAAATTTCACCCCTCTATATTTATCCTCCCGTCTTTTTACGTCCTTGACCACATTTTTTTCCCCATCACTGTAGCAGCTTCTCACGTTAACGGCTATATTAGCCAAACTGCAACGTGAACGGCTCGATTTCCTCAACAAACAAGTCAATGGTAGATTGGCCCATGTGGATAACCACGTGGGGTGGATAGCAGAATTTAATTCCAACCTCTACCGAGACTAATTTTATTTAGGGTTAATGCTCATACACTCCAAATCTGAGAAAATACTTCTCATACACCCCAGTGTATTATTTCTGTTCTCCCTTGCACAATCTTTTCTCATTTTCTTTCCTACCTACCCATCTTTTCAAAATCCCTACCATGAGTACCCTTTATTACTTTCTCTAGCAATTTCCTTTGCTGTTTTTGTTTGTCAAAGTCAGCATATGCATATGTCTCTTTCATATAGTTTTGATATATAATTTTGTTTATATAAAAGTTTTAGAAACGTGGTGGGCCCATCATAGTTTTTATTTGAATATATATGAAGTTGACAGTCATCCTCTAATTCGAAAGGTAAACAGTACAATTTACTATTCATAGTTTCAATTGTAGACAGACTTGAACTGATTACTATCTGCAAACACACTAGCAAAGAATTACAAAAAAAAAGAGAAAGCTAAGAAAATTGAAAGCCTATAGAGATAGCCTTAATAGAGACTCTCCCAACTATTGGGATATTATTTATAGACTTCAGACTCAAATCTATAAAATAGAATGTTCTGGAAGAGGAACAAAAACCTCTTGATTATTTGAGCATTGGTTAGATCCGCACATCACTGGTATCAGAGCTTGTAAAATAGCTCAAGGAGAACCCCTCCTTAATGGGGACAATGTCAGAATTGTTATTAGAGAAAATAAATTCTCTACTGAAATCTTCTGATGAGAAATATCAGAAGCTGTTACTAGAAGTATCTAGATGTCAAACTCATCTAGAAAAATTACCTGCTATAATCCACCAATTAGAAAGATTGGAAAACAAACTGGATTATATCAAGGGTCTTCCAAAAACGGAAGAAGAAAAACTAACGAGTGTTAGTAGAAAAATCAAAGAACAGCAAAAAACGCTGGATTCTATACTGGAGGACAAGAAAGTGCCTATAGTAAAAAAGAAGACTACTGGATTCAAACCATTAGAAAAACCAGACACAAATCGTGTTCCTAACATGATTTTTCTGGAACCATCTACTAGTCAGACTAG
>BDJD01002226.1:0-29516 GCA_002564525.1 Rosa multiflora
TAACTTCTGTTGTAATATGTGATAGCTATAGGCTTTACTCGAGCATATAGCTTTACCGAGTGTTGTTGTAGTAATTTGTAATACCAGTTAAGATGGTTGAGTTGTGCTTGACACTGACTGTAATGAGCTAGTTATTACTTCCCTAATTAAAGTCAGCTTGGTAAACCCTCAAATCCCTATAAGTAAAGAGTTGAGGTGAACCAAGGTTTTATCCAGAGCACAATGAGCAAAAATAGCAACACAATCATGAAGCGGCTACAACTACTAAAGTACTCATGGATTAAAATTACACTGGTAAAATTAGTCCCAAGACTCAACACTATTTTCTTTAAACCGTAGGAGCATTCAAGCACATAATTTCCATAAGAAACCAAAAAAGAGTAGCTAAATTTTACAAGGCAAAGCAAAGCTTCTTCACTTGAGACCATTACCAGGAGTAGAAATTGCCAGCTCTGGCCAAGAACAGAACTCTCCACCACCACCAAGACCAACGTTAACAAGCCCACCAGTCTCGCCATTCTCGAACTGCCACGTGTTCATCATCCCATGCGACACGCCGTTCGCCCCGATTCCAGCACCACCATCCGAACCCACCCCGGGAAAAGGCCACATCGCTCTCCCGAACCCAAAGCCCATCTCCTCAAACCCAGTCGCAAGCCCAAGCCCAAATCCTCCCAGCGCCAAAAACCCGGGCTGAGTGTTGAGCAGAGAAGTAAAGCTCCCTCCATTACTCACATTCCCCTTCACACCGCAACCGCCGAACTGCCCCGCCCCGCCACCCGCCCCGCCTTGTCCAGCCGAGACCGGCACGAAAACCGGGGTGGCCGGCAAGGCGTGATCAGATGCAGAAGAGACCATGGAACCCGTGGAGGAGGTGCGGGAGCGCTTGGCGTTCTTGCGGCTGCCGCCGCCGACGGGGATGTCACGGAGGGTCCCACCATGGGTCCAGTAGCGGCGGGGACTATGGTGACTTCCTCCTATTAGGACGTTCTGTTTTTGGTCGAGATTGGTAAACAGTATCAGATATACAGAGCATTGCGAGAATAACTTCTGTTGTAATATGTGATAGCTATAGGCTTTACTCGAGCATATAGCTTTACCGAGTGTTGTTGTAGTAATTTGTAATGGTGGGTCTCCGGTTGTTCGGGTCGCCCGAGTCCGACGGCATCTGGGGAAGTTAAGCTAAGCTAGGTCGGTTGAGTCTGATGAAATGACTGGAGAAGAAGATGATCAACAGAGAAATAAGAGGGCCCCGCCACCGGCGCCGCCTTGTCCAGCCGAGACCGGCACGAAAACCGGGGTGGCCGGCAAGGCGTGATCAGATGCAGAAGAGACCATGGAACCAGTGGAGGAGGTGCGGGAGCGCTTGGCGTTCTTGCGGCTGCCGCCGCCGACGGGGATGTCACGGAGGGTCCCACCATGGGTCCAGTAGCGGCGGCAGGACTTGCAGAAGTGACGAGGCTGAGAGAAGTTGTAGTTGTTGTAGTAGCAGAACTTGGTGTTGGTGGACTCGCAGCGGGGACAAGGGAGGTGCTCCTGCTCCGGCGGCGGAGCTCCCAGACTCTGCGCCTTGGTGGGTCTCCGGTTGTTCGGGTCGCCCGAGTCCGACGGCATCTGGGGAAGTTAAGCTAAGCTAGGTCGGTTGAGTCTGATGAAATGACTGGAGAAGAAGATGATCAACAGAGAAATAAGAGAAAGGCTGAAGGAGTAGGGTTGGTGTTGTGGGACTGCGAGGGAGGGAGTGTGGGGGGCTTTTATGGTGTGGGAGAGAGAGAGAGAGGGGAAGAGAGAGAAAGTGTGGTGCTTGGAATAGTGGAACAGGGTTGGGTTTCTTGTGGGTCTCCGGTTGTTAGGGTCGCCCGAGTCCGACGGCATCTGGGGAAGTTAAGCTAAGCTAGGTCGGTTGAGTCTGATGAAATGACTGGAGAAGAAGATGATCAACAGAGAAATAAGAGAAAGGCTGAAGGAGTAGGGTTGGTGTTGTGGGACTGCGAGGGAGGGAGTGTGGGGGGCTTTTATGGTGTGGGAGAGAGAGAGAGAGGGGAAGAGAGAGAAAGTGTGGTGCTTGGAATAGTGGAACAGGGTTGGGTTTCTGAGGCATATATGAAGTGAAGCAGATCGGGGCAGCTTTTACAGTAGTGTTCTGTTAAGCACGACATTTTCAGTCGGCTCCAGAAGAGGCTCTGTTTTATTGTGTGGGTCGGCTACAACTACGGCTACGAAGCCCTTCTTTAATTTTCAGACACATGGATAATAGAATTTCCAAACCTCTGATTTTCCATTTTTCTCTTGGGAGACTACAAATTAAGCCAAGCAAATTTTCTACGGTATTATTTGTAGAGAGAGAAAAAGGCAGCGCCTGGTCTGATGATTCTCGGTCAGTTTTCACCTTTTGCATGCATGCCTAGCACTGTTCATGAGGTTTATTTTATTTATTTATATAAACAAGGTGGATATTATCATATATTCCAATGATAGATCCCCCAACATAAATATAATATCGTACGTAGTATAAGTAGCTCAGCTAGCTACTGGACACTAAGCTGCTACAGTCTTCTGGACCCAGCTACGTACTTGAAGATAGGTTAAAATTTAAAATCCAGAAACAGAAAGAAAAAGGAAAAAACAGCTTCATTAATCGCTTTGAATGCTCTTATAGTCTTATGTAGTTGTATATGTGGCTTCAAATGAACTAAGCTCTTGTCTGTTGTTCGCAATTTTAATCGACCATTGTAGGCTACAGTAGAGTAAGGTAAAATTGTAGAGGAGAAGAAGAAGATGGGGGCTAGTTGTCTTTCCCGATATAGTTCATTTCAAACTTTTCTCTTTTGGTCAATGTTCAATTCAAACTTCACCACCTAGCTGAACCATCCATTAGCGCTAATGTTTTTCAAAAGAAAAAAGGTTTTTTTTTTTTTTTTTTTTGGGACAAAAAAAAGGAAAAAAGAAATAGGGTTTAAGAATAGTACATTCTTCATAAAAACAAGAAATCTATTGGTATTTGAAAAGTCTTGCTGCCCTAAAATATTGTACTGCTATCCTATGTTAGATTAATAATTAATGGATTAATTTCAGTTTAGTATCCTGTAGTTTGGGGGTAACATCATGTCAGTTTCTGCTCTTTCAATTTGATTAGCAACACTCGTGTGCTTTCAATTTCAATCAGCTGTGCTCAAATTTTACTGTTTCGTCCAAATATTACTTTGTCAATTCAGTTAAAGTTAACGTTCAAATTGGACGGAACAGTAAAATTTGGTCACGATTGATTGAAATTGAAAGGACATGGGTGTTGCTGGTCAAATTGAAAGAGCAGGGACTGACATGATGTTACCCCCAAACCACAGGATACTAAACTGAAATTTATCCATAATTAATTTATGTCTCAACTAAATAATTTTATAATTTAGAACTTCTATCTTTTCGTTAAGTGACGGCAAGACAACAATGCCATTAGTAGACTGAATGTTACATCAATAAAACCTACTCACCAGTACAACATGGTCATCTGATTACAACAACAAACCAATACAAATTCAATAATTTCGGTCACAGTTTTGATTTCGCTATAATTGAGCTTAGACTAATATATTCTGATATATCCGGCCACAGAATTTAGCAATGTGTTAATTTTAAAAACTAAAAGGGACCCAAGTAGTAAAATATACATAAACCCTCGGAACTCCAAAAACTCACTCTCGCCACTCCTCTTCACTCCCACAGAGTCACACACAAGACAAGCTAAAGAGGGGGGGAGTGCATGAGGTTGTTTTTGGAGTGCCTAAAGGGAAAGCCATGTCCTCATTTCGAATAAGTTAAGCGGGTAATAGTAATAGATTGTAATGTAAATAGGGTAAAACTCGTGAAGGGGGACCGAGAGCGATTGATGGAAGTGGGTTCAGTCGGGTAGGTGGTGAGTTGGGTGGGTGGGTCTGAGTTTTGGGTCAAGACTGAACCGACAGAATCATCAATGTCGGGGCAGCGTGGGGAGCAATTATTGGATTTCTCCTCTGATTTCGGACGCGTCGATGTCCGCATCAGATTCCCTCCTCTCCGTACTCCATTCCCTCACCGCATTTCCCGCTGCACTTTTTACATTTTTACACCCTAAACAAAAACAAACCAACAACAAATCTTCATTCCTTCCATCCTTCCATCCTTCCATCCATGATCCATCTAATCCCTCCCTTACCATAGAGCTTAATTAGTAGCTTAGCTCACGTTAATAATGCATCTTCGTGGCATTCATGCACCTCGGTTAATCATCATTGAGCTCGATCACAAAGTCAAATTTTATGATGGTCCGGAGGAATATAGTGTGTTTTGTTAAAAAATAAAGTTACGAAAAAATGTAAACTATTAAAAAGAAATAAATTCATCATTGAATAGAATGTCTTTGTTAAAGAAAACGAAGAATAGAATGTCATGTTACTTAGTGAGACAAAACAACTGAGTGCATGCAAAAGTGCCAGTAGCATAATTGTTTTATACTAGAAAATTTATGTTTAGTAATACAAGCGAACGTTATCTGTTATGTTTGTCATTAATGTCAAACATATTATACTACAATTTTAATGAATCTTGCTCGTCTTTTTTATAAATGAAGAGACAAATGAATCTGACGACTAATTTTTTTTTTTTGATCTATTACAACTAGTTTTTTCGTGAGTCGAACTCACAACCTCCTACTTATAAAGGAGAAACTTATGTCACTAGACCAAATGGTACTGGGTCTGACGACTAAAATTGAATACACAATTTCCCCTTAAATTATTATTATCTTAATTTTTAAATTTAACACATGTGACGGAGATTTATTTATCTATTACATTTTTAAAAAACTGTCCATTAAATAAGAAAGACTATTATTCTAATAAACTCAACAAAAATGTAACATTCTCATGTAAATAAAGTTAGAAGCACTCATTCAAATTGTATTAAGTTGGATATCTATATGAAGATAATGAGTGTAAAGTTTGATTGATTTCCATTATTCCATCCCGTTAAAACACGAGCTAAGCAACTAAAGCAAGTATTTAAGTTTCCATGGCAAAAGGACAGTGATGGATAAGAGTAAGACGAAATGGGATTCTATCCGTCTCTGAAGCCACCAGCTAAGAGACCAGGTAGGGGTCCCTCCTCCGTGATACGTGCCGGCGAGATCGACAGGTGGTTGTCGCCGAAGATCGACATGCAAATGGCACGCGAGGGCTGAGAGTGTCTCCGGCAAAGTATCATAAGTCGCCATCAAAACTTGTCAGTCCTAAACACTGTTGCCAATGCCCTCCATCCTGTAGGACTTGCCCTACTCTCTTCACACTTGACTGTCCTCTCTCTCTCTCTCTCTCTCTCTCTCTCTCTACTGGTGCTACTGCTGGCTTATTCGGTCGCCCATAATCACTGGCTATGATGAGTTGCCTGCTCTCCTTTTTCTTGGGTTCAGATTTTGCATTCCCTTCTCGTCTCCCGTCTCCTCCATCTTCTCTCTCTTTGTTTGTCTCTTTTATTCTTGGCCTTTTCTCCGGTGGACATGATTCCCCTCACATGAAGAAATAATCTTATACTTGAAAACGTTTACATCGATCCCAACACCCTAAGCAGCCGAAATAATTGTTTTCAAATGAATCGGAAAAACATATGTTTCATCAATACTTTCCTCTCATCCAAAAGAAACCGTATGATTATTATCCAAAAAAAACAGATTACTTTTAATAGAATAAGGATCATTATTTCGTGGTTGTTTCGTAACATTTTGTAAGTCTACGGTGAATGAGTTTTGCGATTGTAAAACAATGGCACTTTGAACCTTTTACAATCTCAAATTATATTGATGGACATCAGTTTCATTATGACGTTATTTCTAACAATTTTTTTTAAATCTCAAGACTAATGTTCTTACCGAATTAAGATGTGAAGATAAAGGCGGATTTGGTTTACAAGCCATAGTTATTAAGCAAATTAGAATATTAATTTTTTTTTTAAAGATAAGAATATTAATTTTATATATCAAAAGGTTGAAATTAATTTCGATAAGTTATAATTATGGTGTGAGCTGTGACCTATTAGTATTAGAGCATTTTTAGCAGACTCTCTATTCTGGCTCTTTAGCTATTTTAGAAAGCATGTTTAGCTTTGCATATATTTTAGCAGCTGCACTAGACTCTTAAATGGTTCTCTATTATAACTTTTAGCTATCTCGTTCCTAAATATAGAGAGCGAGATGAGGCTCTCTATAATTTAATACATTCATTTTAAGTTATTTTATATAATCTATAAATACATTTAAACTATTTAATCTTCACTTAAAAAATAATATAAATTCAAAACCAGCTAAAATAGATAGCATTGATACAGACATATTTCTAAAGTGGCTAGCCAAAATAACTTTTTAACTACTTAGGCTAAAATTTGACTAAAAAATGGCTAGCATTGCTAAAGATGCTCTTAGTAAGTTATAGTTCCAACATTGTAAAAGTCATGAGTTCGATTCTCACTTACCTATGTTAGGATAAGGTGGACTACGGATTTTTTTTTTAAATACTCTCAATAATGATTTGTGACCTCAATGAGGCCTAAGATTTGTTGCCTCAATCTTAGGTGTCATGCCATGTCATCCACACACATTATCTATTTGTCAAACCATGCTATGCAATTATTGAGAAAAAAGACCATCTTATTCTTCCAAAATTTAATGATTCTAAATTATTTTGGCTTTCTTTCATTTTTTTTTTCTTTTCATTACACCCATGCTTAGATTTAAACAACAATTTTTTTTTTTCAATTAAGAGTACAAAAAATGTCATGTAATTCAGTCAATAGATTTGCACGTACATTCGATTAATAGATTTGCTAACACATATATCAGAATTCAACCTTTGTTGGGTTCCTGTAAATTTTAGAAATATAATGTGAAAAATACATATTCATATGATTAATCTTTATGTAGCTAGAGTTTAAACGTTAGATCTGAATTTATTATTTTTTGTTTGTTTTTCCCTTATATTTAGATTGTAGATGTTAATTAATGGCTGCTAACGTGAGAATTTTTTCTTACCTCTTAATTTAGACATAAGCATTTCCCAAATTCTATTTATTAATGCTATTTTTTTTGGATGAAATTAATCAATATTTGGAAAGAAAAGTTAATGTCTATTTCTTGGCACATAATTCAATATATTAATACCATTTGAAAAGAAAAATTAAAGGAATGAATTTAACATTGAACATTGATGGGACTAGAGTTTCATCTTCTGGGAAAATTGGTGCAGGAGGGGTTATGAAAGACCATAATAGCAACTAGGTGGATGGGTTTCAAATTAATCTTGGTGTTGGGGAAATTCTTGATGCTGAGGCTTGGGGTCTTTTCTTCGGTTTAAAGTTAGCCTCAAAGCATAACATTACTAATCTGGAGATTGAATCGGATTCTGCTGAAGAATGCAAAATTTTGACAATTCTCTGCATCCCCTTGGTTCTATGCTTGCTGGCTGTGATCTAATGATGGCTAAGTTTCAAAATGTCAAGCTGACACACATCTTTAGAGAATGTAACATGACTGCTGACACCCTTGCCAAGAATAGCAATTTTCATGAACATAGATTGGTCACTTTTGGCAATCCCCCTGCTCATGCTGCCCAAACTTTCTTGGATGATTTGTCTAATGTAACTAGAGCTAGGAGGACTGGTTTTTGTTCCAGTTCTTAGTTTCTTTTTTGCTTCTATTTGGGCGCCCTTTTAGGTCCCGCTTGTAACGAAAAAAAAAGGAAAGAATTTAACTAAATGAAGAAAAATATTGGTCAAAGAATCTGTGGACATATCTATTAAATTAATATATAATTAATAGTTGATATTTTTTTCGTCACTTAATTAAATTCATTAATGTAATTGATTCACCTCCTAACATCTAAAAGGAAATATAAAAGGGTAAAGTTGGTGTTGCAATAATATGATGTGGCAAGATATATTATGTGGAATTGAAAATAAAATTTGTATTTACTTACATGACATGACACCTAGAATTTGAGGCCACAAAAGGCCTCATTAAGTCCCCATATCATTGCCCATTTATTATTCAGTGATTTGTAGTCTTGTGTACCGATGAACAATCAGACATTTTTTCAAGCTCTACGTCAGCAACAATAAAAGTCTAACTAGAATGTCTTGTTTTCAAAATTCAATAAACAATTACACCGCACAATGAGTTTTAAGCAAGAAACTATGCAAAAAATACAGAGTATATAGACAAGAATTCTCAAATCCATATTGATTTAGACACTCATTGCCGCTAGACATTTCAAATGTAATGTATGTAGTCATGTCAAATGCAAAGTATTCAACAATTTGTAGCGTATGTTTTCTTATAACACAGATCTATATTGTCAAATTTTGGCCCCCGAAATCCATGGGATCCGAATCTGAAAATAGAAATACGTATATAACATTATAGAACAAGAAAATCAAAGCTTGTACTTGTGTTCACAAAGAAAGCAAGAGAAATGAGCTAGCTGCTAGTGTACAACTAAATGTACACACAGTGCATGTATATACAGGTTACAGTTAATGGTCTCGAAGTTGCCTGAGATTCATTGGAGAAATAACTCTTGTGTTTCCATCAAGCAATTTTTTGGCGAGTATAATGTTGGCAGCTTCACTTGGATGGTAGGGATCCCAGAATACATGCTTGGACCGATCAGTACACAGACTTGATGTTGGACCACATGGAACTATTCCTGCATATTGGCCACCATTTCCACAACAAGCTCTACTTGCTGTTGAAAATCCTGCGTTTAAGAAAATCATATGTTAAGTTTCATCATCTGTTCATTACCGGATTAGCAATTCAAATCAAGAGTGGATATAGCTGAGGTGTTATCTTATCAGACTATGAGTTACGATGCATTGAGATATAATTTTATTTAATCAATGGTGTCGAGGTCGATCATAAATAAAGAACTCAAATGTCAAACTATGAAATTTGTATTCGTAATGGCCAATGATGTTACTCTTAAACATTGACTAACAAGCAATTTAATGTGGTTTCGTTTTTTTCTTGAATGATATACGTAAA
Organism: Rosa multiflora; assembly: GCA_002564525.1. NCBI lineage: Eukaryota > Viridiplantae > Streptophyta > Magnoliopsida > Rosales > Rosaceae > Rosa > Rosa multiflora. The sequence goes on from BDJD01002226.1 coordinate 9,062, forward strand.
ATATTTGATGAAATGCTTCAAAAAAAAATGCACAAAAGGTTTAACTAGGCAAGACAAATCATTATATTGATCCCTTTTAGGCCTCACTTGTTGAAAAACACTTATGTTTGGCTCTACTTCATCACATACAATATTTGTGTAACTTACCATATTTTTCGTAGTTGGTAATGAGGTCCGACACTAGATCATACACGTTTGCATAAACAAATGTTGATCCAGGGAGGTTATCATTCAGCTCAGCAACCAAGTCCTTCAATCTGCCATTGTACTGCAGCGCAAGCTTATTAGGCAACTCCACACATTGGTCTTGGTCAAGCTGATTGATAGTCTTCTGGTAAGGTATGCAACCTATTGGTCCAACATTTCCTATCACAAATTTCCGAGCACCCAATTGATAAAGTCTCTGCACCAGTTTATCATCAATTAGTGAACATTCATCCAAGGTTAAGGTCAGCAATTAATAGTGTACTAGTTTGACTTTAAACGTTTACATACAGTAAGTTGAGCCCTGAAGTGAGTGATCATATCATCAATGAATGCATCTGGGGTCTCAGAAATTCTTGCTCCAATGGATAGGACTGGTAGTAGGTAATTGTTCAGAAAGTCATTTGCTCCAACTGTGATCGAGAAAATAGACCTTTTCGAAATGTACTCTTTTGCCTTTGATGGACCCAATAGCTTTTCAATCTGCTTCCTTGTCTCGTTGAAATAATCGATTTGGATATCCATCCCCACCCTATTTACCTGTAAGATTCATATATTCTCTCAGATAAAAGACTCAGATATCCTAGAATATTTCCTAACGTGAAAAACAATCTGTACCATCTTGATTAATTAGTATCGTAGAATTGTCGTAAAAAGAAGCTAGTTTATGTTAGAAAACTAGCATAGAGATATATACAAGGTCAATGGTGAATTTATTAAGTGGGGTTCTTCCATGGAAAAAACCTCCTAAATAAAACAAACAATGAAGTACTGCACAAATGAATGATCCATGCATAGAGGGTTTGAACTAACAAATATTCTTCCTGTTGCATTCATGATCCCTGCTCCTCCTGAAGCATAATTCACCCCATACAATATTGCTTTCCCTGTAGCGTTAGGAGCTAAAAATGGAACTGCATAGTTTGGTTGTCCCAATTCTTCACCTGCACAAACAGAACAACAAATACAAAGTAGATCATATCCCATCCCCTTCCGGGGTTATATACATACATGAACAGTTATCAAATTTGTTCATGAAATGATGTGACGGAGGCTAGCTTACCAATTATATCACCAATGGTTCTACCATTGGTGAACCGCCCGGTGGGATTTCCTCCAGATGGCTGGAAATCCATCCCATTAGGACGAAGATTTGCCTTGGACAATGTCGACAAGTAGTTATTGTTTCCGCAATCAACCAGGGAATCACCAAAGATAAAAGAAGCTCCCAGCCCTTCACTCTCAGCAGCATATGCCAAAAAGCTCAGGTTGTTGATGGGCAAAAGAATCAAGCCTACAAAGGCCAGAGTGATATAAGATCTTATTATGGCCATGGTTAAGATCATGATTGCTTAAAACTCAGCTTAGTGAGAAGTATATAAGCACCTAGCACCTTGTTGTTCACAGAAGAACCCATTGGGGAAACTTGCAAGATTATGTTAACCAAGTCTCATAATATTGGGTTTGACTGCCTTTTTGTATAGTTGTAAAGGCGTGTGCCAGTTGATCAGTTGGGAATTTTGTTGAGGTAGTTCATCAACATTGGTGCAATTTTCTCGAAATGATAAGAACTTTTAGGTCGCCTGTGCAAATAAACATAATAGAAAGAAGTACGTCGTCAGAAAAGAATAAATAATCGTGGCGGATTTCTGCCTCCCAACACTTAATTAGGTAGTTTGGTTTTAGAATAATAACCCCCAACCTGATAAAAATTTTGGGTCAAATTTTTGAAAAAAAAAAATTTGATTCCGTTGCCGGGACTTGAACCCGGGTCTTTCGGGTGAGAGCCGAATATCCTGACCAACTAGACTACAACGGATTTGGTTATACTTACAAGAATTTTCATTAAAACTTATGGGGCCGTAGCTGCCTCGGGCTTCTTCCAGTACGTTGCAGGGTTCAGTTGACTAGAGAATTAATTGCACGAGCCAACTGCAACCTCCAACTCTTATTCCTAATACTTGGGATAGGTCAAATTGGACAGAAAACACTTACTATGTCAAATCTTACATCACTTAGCATTAGATATACTGGATGGAGAAAATACTTACTGTGCCAGTTACCACATATATATGTTATCATTTGATATATTGGACGGAGATGTTGTAAATAATCCTTCAATAAGCATTTGCATAGACTCAGTGAGTGAGTGATTTGTTTATCGTAGTCCAACAAGATAACATATCTACTCTTTGATGATTATGACATCATTATTGTTATGTTTTTTGATATAAATCATAAAACCAAGGAGAAGTAAAATTGCTTCTAGCAACACTCACTCTGGGGTGGCGGCCCTGAGGGTTGCCAACTGAGGCAGCCGCCTCAGGCCACTGGCTGTCGGAGGGCCTCGGGGGATCTGAGTATCAATATAGTTCATGTATATATATAACTTTGCACATTATTTTAAGGAAGTTTGCATTGGTGTAGTGGTGGTCTAATAATTATAGAAATCACCTCGAATCCTTAAGGCCCTTTTTAGATTTTTTTTCTTTCTTTTTGTATGTTTTAAGTCTATAATTTTTTTCCTTTATAAAAAATATTTAAATTTTATATAGGCCACATTTTAATTCTTTGCCTCAGGCCTTTTCAATCTCAGGACCGGCCTGTCTCCGGCCTAAAGTTCATAAAGGCGACCAACTCCAAGGTCCAATACCATAAGACATGAGGCAAATATCGTTAGCTTTGCAAGTAGCAACATAAATAAATATTAACAGCAATCAGCTTCCTCAGAAAAGTTAAGATTTTTTTTCTTTCTTTTTGTATATTTTAAGTCTATAATTTTTTTCCTTTATAAAAAATATTTAAATTTTATATAGGCCACATTTTAATTCTTTGCCTCAGGCCTTTTCAATCTCAGGACCGGCCTGTCTCCGGCCTAAAGTTCATAAAGGCGACCAACTCCAAGGTCCAATACCATAAGACATGAGGCAAATATCGTTAGCTTTGCAAGTAGCAACATAAATAAATATTAACAGCAATCAGCTTCCTCAGAAAAGTTGGATCATTATAAGGCACTTTGTATGTTTTAAAAGCTCATCTGTGAAGCATCAGAAGGACAAGTAGAATCTGGACCAACAAATTCTCCAGTTTGCTGCCTATCTGCCAAATGATCGGGGATCCCTTGAATCTGCACTGATTCACTGAACAGCAACATATATAACGTTTCATAAAATAAGAGTGTCCAATAATTAACATATCCCAGTCACCCAGTGTGATATGTAAAGGCAGGAAAATTAGGCTAACATGTATGGCACTTTGAACCTTTATCATTCCAAAACAATATTACAGGTGTAAAAGAAAGTTTCAGTTTCAATGAGCATATCATCATATGTTCCTCAAAACATTTCATAATACCATCATTTACAACTGGTACTGTTTTGTATTGAGGAAATTAATCAACTGAGCAACGATCTCAGCAAACCCCCAACTGCATGTCTGGGACATCATGATCTTCCGGATTTCTCTTGAAGAGTGCATACTGATAACTACAAAATCTAAATTCAAGAGAGTTCTCGTTCTGTGAATTTTTTCGTTCTTAAATTCAAGTTGCTGGTGTACACATGAATTCGATTAATTAAGTGAAGTTCCATATTCCATAACTTGGTCAGCAATAGACTATATGCGCACTACTATAAATACTAACACGCATATATATATATATATAGAACTTTGCTCAGGTGCGGATATCCGCACCGAAGCAAAAAGGTACGGATTTGCCATTTTTTCCCACTTTACGATTATATTTTCACATCTTAACCGTTCAATGTTTAGTTCCTAATGTATAGATCATCTCTACAAAATTTTAGCCAATTTGGTGATCGTTAAGGTATCCAAAACTGCAATTTACACGAACGGACCGAATCTGTCGAACCGGAACCGTTCATATTTATAATGGTAAATTGCAGTTTTGGATGACTTAACGATCACCAAATTGGCTGAAATTTTGCAGAGATGATCTATACATTAGGACCTAAAAACTGAACGGCTAAGATGTGAAAATATGATCGGAAAGTGGAGAAAAACTGGAAATCCGCACCGAAGCAAAAGGTGCGGACGTCCGCACCCAAGAAGGCCTGTATATATATATATATATATATATATATATATATATGCAGTACTGTAGTAAGTAGTAACTTCCACATGTTGAATTTGTTAGCGTGAGTCATTGCGTAACATTAGGAATATAATATATTGTAATTATTTTGTAGTTAGTACTTACCTATTCAATGAGTGGCAGAGAATAGAGACGTAAATCAATTGTATTCATGTTATCCTCTTTATATACCTCCACTGCGAGATGAATAATATATCAGACAATTCATTCTCTCAATCTCGCTATATTTAACTTGGTATCAGAGTAAAGATCCGAAAGGACTTTGTCTCTTTTAATTTCAGTTTTTTCAAATTTAAGGAGTTAGAACCCAGTTTTTTGGGTTGGTCTCAAAACGACGTCGCTTACTGCAGACGTCTTCTTTTCCTCGACTAGCCTCGTCTTCAGCCAAAGACCGCCTTCGTCTTCTCTTCTTCAGATTGACATCGTCGTTAGTTCAAAGACCGGCCGTCCTCATCTTCCTGCTCCATCGTGCACCAGCTGCTGTCCTCATCATCCTGCTCCATCGCACAGCAGCTTCATCACTCCAAACCAGCGTCGCTCATTCAGATCGGCGTCGTTCATCCAGACCGATGTCACCCATCCAGACCGGCTTCTCGCGTCCAGATCGGCTTCCTCTCCCTCTGTTCAGACCGCCTTCATCTCCCTCTGTTTAGACCGCCTTCATCTTCCTCTATTCAGACCCAATTTCTTGTTTTGGGCACCAGAGGCCGACTCGGCTGTCTTATCCAATCTCTGATCATGCTCAGACCCGACCAAATTACTCAAGACTCGCTCTCTGATTGTGCTGTAGGGAGTGTGTTGGAGATGAAAGATCCCACATTGGAAAAGTGACAAAACAAAATATAACTTATAAGTGAGTGGATCTCACCCAATTGTACCGAGGCTTTTTGTGATTAAAACCCAACACCTAACTAGTGGTTAAGGTAGGACAATATCGGTACAATGGTGGGTCACGGGCCACGCTTGTCGCTGTTTAACATGGTATCAAAGCCGGTCCTTCTCCAATTGTGTCTCCACGTCGGCATGTATCATGAGCCCAAATTGGGGTTTCTTGTATTGCCATCGAAATTACCAAGTGTCCAATGTGGGCCTTGGATTGTATTGACCAAGTCTCCGATATGAGACTTGTTTCCCAATTTCCAATGTAGAAATTAGATTAATTAATTTCACGTGCAGACCTAGAGTTAGGTTGCACGTGAGAGAGCGTGTTGGAGATAAAATATCTCACATTGGAAAAGTGACAAAACAAAATATAACTTATAAGTGGGTGGATCTCACCCAATTGTACCGAGACATTTTGTGATTAAAACCCAACACCTAACGGGTGGTTAAGTTTGGACAGTATCGGTACAATGATGGGCCACGTTTGTCGCTGTTTAACGTACACCATTCACTGGAATGGTTTTCAGACTTTCAAAAAGTTAAAAAAATGAATAAAATCGTCTTAGCCGTCCTTAAATCTGGTTTTACGTTTTAGAGACTCTTCTTCTTGTCGCGTCATTTCTCTCGGTTGATCAACGTTGACCGTTCACCACGGGAATGGTTTTCAGACTTTCAAAAAGTTAAAAAAATGGAGAGATCGACGACCTGCTTTATCTGGACCTTGCATTTACGTAATTGCGGACGTCTGCTGTAAATGACGTCAGCTCATATATTTCCGTCAATTTCTTGCATGTTACTCAAAACCATATGCTATATATAGATACAGTCTTACCAATCCATACATATCTCTCTCATTTACAAACTGTTTTCACTTGATCTCGAGCTATATATCTCAAGTACTGATTGTCTAGATACACATTTAGAAAGAAAATGTCTGAAGCAATTATATCATCTGCAGAAGAACTGCAGGCAGTGAATGCCTACGGATGGGCTGCTAGAGATTCCTCGGGAATTCTCTCTCCCTTCCACTTCACCAGGAGGTACGTACCTAAGCATTTACAAATGATCTAGATCTTGTCCTTCTTCTTCTATCTAGGCTTCTTCAATTCTGGCGTTGTTGTTTGGTTTTAAATTTTACGTGATTAATATGCATGCAGGACTACTGGTAGGAATGATATTAGCATGAAGATACTTTACTGTGGCATTTGCCACTCAGACCTTCACCTTGCTAAGGACGAAGTTGCAATGACCATCTATCCCCTTGTCCCAGGGTAGGTACTCTAGCTAGCAGTGATATTTTAGTTATTCAAACATGACCACAAATGCAAGTGTAATATATATTTCCCCATCATTTTGTAGACATGAGATTGTCGGGGAAGTGACCGAAGTCGGGAGCAACGTCACGAAATTTAAAGTTGGAGACATAGCCGGAGTGGGGTGCATGGTGGGTTCATGTGGTTCGTGCGGTAACTGCACACGAGATTTGGAAAATTACTGTCCCAAAATGGTATGGACCTACAACAAACACTACCATGACGGATCGATAACTTTCGGTGGATACTCCGACAAATTTGTAGTCGAGGAGCATTTCGCACTACGAATCCCAGATAACTTGCCATTGGAGGGTGTTGCACCTATGCTTTGTGCTGGCATTACGGTGTACAGCCCTATGAGACACTTTGGACTACTTGAGCATGGTAAGCACTTGGGTGTGGTAGGGCTTGGGGGCCTCGGTCATATGGCAGTGAAGTTTGCCAAGGCTATCGGAGTAAAAGTGACTGTGATCAGTACTTCTCCAAACAAGAAGAAGGAAGCAATGGAACAACTTGGTGTTGACCATTTTCTGATCAGTCGCAACCAAGAGGAAATGCAGGTAAATAATCAAAGCACTGCAATGCACTGTGGAAATATGGTTAATGCACCTTTTCCTACCTTAAATATCGATAGATCTATCATAATATGTTGTCGGATTGATTCTTTGTAAAGAAAATTTTCTTCATTTACTTACTTAAATATATAATTAAATGCATCACATCCATGTATATAGGCTGCCATGGGTACGTTGGACGGTATCATCGATACAGTTTCAGCTCCTCATTCTCTCACGCCATTGGTTGACTTATTAACGACGGATGGAAAGCTAATCGTGGTAGGTGCTCCGCTCCAACCACCTGAGCTACCGGTGTTTCCTTTGATACTTGGTAAGTTAATTTAATTTTCTTTTGTTTGGATGAAGTTAATTATTAAATCAAACAACAAAAGGTCAATTCGATTTAACTCTCAATATTGAATAGGGAGGAAGTCTATTGCCGGGAGTGCAATTGGGGGAATGAAAGAGACTCAAGAAATGATAGATTTTGCAGCAAAGCATAATATCACAGCTGATGTTGAAGTCATTCCTATGGATTATGTGAACACTGCTTTTGAACGAGTTGCCAAGGTAGATGTTAAGTACCGATTTGTCATTGACGTCGCAAACACCCTGAATTCTCCATATTGAGTTCTGATTCTCCAGCTAATTTACTTGTATGTCTTATTTGGTAATAAGTTAAGTGATGTAAAATCTGAAATAAGGACTTTGGAGAGCATATCTGCTGATAATGTCTATGTTCACGACTTCACGTGAGTTACGTGACGTGTGAGTATCCATGTATGATGTACGAATTATTGAGTGTTTGTTAAATAATATAGAATTTTCTTAAGATGCTTAAATTAATTAAATGTAGTTTGTTATCATGTTTACTCTTGATTACAAGGATGAAAATTTTCCTAAGTAAATATACATTTCTAAATATGAATCCTTGAATATGCCCTTAACATTCTAGTAATGCTCGTCTTTAACTGAGTAACAACTTACATAAAAAAATAGATATTGTAGATGTGTTTGTAAAGAATAATACATATACTCGTACTTGTAATAAGAAACCTGTTATTCAAATCAACAACGTGAATTATAAAATTTCAGTTTATAATATAAAATTGTTTCTTGTTTAGGTAACATAAAAAAAATTAGGATCTTCAAAAACTATAAAAGGAAAAAATTCAAATAATGCAAATATGATTATTATTATTTTTTTTTGAAAATGATCCCAAATATAGAAACACTAAAAAGGAAGTGGCAAGAGTGGCGCATACCACTAACCCTCCTCTCCCTCTTTTATTACCAACTCCATTTTGGGCTCCAAAAATGACCGTTGGGGTTTTGGGAATGCACAAAGACCCAGAGAGAGTCAGAGAGAACAAGACACAAAGTGAGTGAGAGAGTTCACAGTTCATCACAATCCCAAATATGATGATGAACAAGACTCAGACCCAGAACAAGTCTCAGTATGAGCTTTCCAGAGATGAAAGAATCAAAGCAAACCTTGAACGAATGCAGAAGCTCGGCCTTGCTGAAATCTCGCTTGAGCTCAAGTCTCAGTTTCAGGCCAAGCGCGCCACAAAGAGCTTCTCAAACCGTACGACGCCGTCTTCTGTAGCCTCTCCTATTCCGAGGCCCGGACCCATTCGCCGATCTTCTAGGTAATCGGATCATACCCTTTATGAATCTGTCTGTTAATGTTGACAAAGATGCAATCTTTATTTCAAGTAGCATTGAGTTCTGTGAAAAGTTGAAATCTTTAAGCTACTGGGTGTGTGTGATTCTTGTGGTTTTGGACTGTTTCTGAGTCTGAAATGCTTCGTGGGTTCTCATAAGTGTGGTGGGTTTAGGGTCTCTATATGAATGTGTTTGTTATTTGTGGAGAAAAATGCAGTCTTTTTAAATTGAAACAGTAACTTTTTTGAAAAATTGTAATTTTTAAGGTACTGGGTGTCTGATTCTGGTGGATTTAGTCTCATGCTTTATGGGTTTTCAAAACAAGCTTTAATCTACTGGGTCTATGTTAGTCTGGTGGGTTTAAACCTTTTTATGAATCTGTATCTGATTCTTGAGAAAAATGCAATTTCAAAGCTAAACAGTAACTGTTGTATGAGGTTGATATCTGTAAGCAATTGGGTGTTTGAATCTGGTGGTTTTAGACTGTTTGTGACTCTGAACTGGCTGGGCCTGTGTAAGTCTAGTGGGTTTGAAACTGTTTCTGATTGTGACTATAGTGACCAAGAATATACCAGTATAATATTTGGACAATGAGGACTGGGTTCTCAAGTACTTTCATGTTCTTAATCATCATTTGACTGACTTTTTTTTCTTTTTTTCTTTTCTTAAATGTGGTTTCAGATTGCAGAATTCAACTCCAGTAAGCTACACGGAGGCGCCTCTGGGGAAGAAGGATGAGGGTAAGGAAATGGGTAGTATTATGCTGGAGGAGGGTGCAAGACCGGAGATTTACACAGAAGAGCATGAAAAGCAGTTGGGTCACACTGAAAAGAGCTGTTAGTATTTGGACAATGAGGGCTGGGTTCTCAAGTACTTTCATGTTCTTAATCATCATTTGACTGACTTTGTTTTTTTTTTCTTTTCTTAAATGTGGTTTCTGGGTTCAGATTGCAGAATTCAACTCCAGTAAGCTACACGGAGGCGCCTCTGGGGAAGAAGGATGAGGGTAAGGAAATGGGTGGTATTATGCTGGAGGAGGGTGCAAGACCGGAGATTTACACAGAAGAGCATGAAAAGCAGTTGGGTCACACTGAAAAGAGCTGGACTCTTTTTGGGGATGGTTATGGGAAAGATGGAAAGCGACTTTATGACCCAGTTAGAGGAAAGACTTGTCATCAGTGCAGGTTGGTTACACTTTAGAGAATGTTAAGCTTACAATTATTGAATAGAAGGAGAAAATTGAGGAATCTAACTTTTGAGTGTTAGGGGGTGAACAAACTGGATGTAGTTAAATGAGATTAGTTAAGTCGAGCAGGTTAATGAACACGGTCTTGTCGAGTCATAGAGTCGTACTGAATACCCAGTTATTAGTTGCTCTTAATATGGTGATGGTACTAATGAAACGTTGAGGAATCTAACTTTTGAGTGTTAGGGGGTGAACAAGCTGGATGTAGTTAAATGAGATTAGTTAAGTCGAGCAGGTTAATGTACACGGTCTTGTCGAGTCATAGAGTCGTACTGAATACCCAGTTATTAGTTGCTCTTAATATGGTGATGGTACTAATGAAACGCCATGCGACCCTGGAAAGTTTGAAGTTCCCCTTCTTGCTGTGGATTGTGTCTCAGCAGCGACATTTCTCATACAACTAGTGTTCTTGTTTTTGTTTTTCTTGGTCTATATTCATATCAAGGATTGAAATGCTGTTTTAAAGACAGAGAACTCTGGGAACTAGTGTTCTTGTTCTTGTTTTTCTTGGTCTATTTTCATATATTTACAAGGATTGAAATGCTGTGTTACAGACAGAAAACTCTGGGATATCGTACTCAATGCAGCCAATGCAACAGGCTCCATGGACAGTTCTGTGGAGACTGTTTGTACATGAGGTAAATTCTACTCTTGAAACTTTGTTCCTGCTCTTACATGTGATGTCGTTACTGCTTTGATTTGTAAACAAAAAGAAAGATGCTGGAAACTATAGATTCCCAGCCTCCCTTTGATTGTCAAAACTTTGTAAGGTACCTATTTTATGACTATGGCGTTCCCCCCTCATGTGCATCATCTCACCAATCTAGGTAGGTGTAGACATAGATAGTCTCCATTTTTATTTCTTCTATACGCATGATGACATTTGGCCATCTCAGCCATATTTGTTATACAAACCTCATATGCCTTCCCTTAAATTATGAATCAAACAAACTGTATGAAGCTTATGCTTCAGTTTAACAAACTCATCATAACATATGGTTAAGCAATTTTTCTAGTAAAGAAGCCAAATTGAGGACTGGTGAACAGAATCATATGTTACTAGTTATTGTCCCATCCTTGTGCAACTTCTTATCTTTTTCATATGTACATTTACAATTCCTTTGAAGCTTACTAGAAGCTATGATTCCTGAACCATCAAACTCCAGAGACAGTCAACTTTTGCTTTTGAATCCCTGATAGTCATGACCTTAAATGGCACTATAAAAACCAATGATAACATATTGGATGGTCATTTACCACCACACACAGACACCCCCCCCAAATAAAAGTTGGATGGTTAACAGAATTGATTGATCTACGTTTCACACATGCAATAGTTATTATATCACTAATGTTCTACTATCTACACATTTATCTTGCAAAGAAATAGAGAATCATAGCTTTATGTTCCGCGCTGCAATCCTGCAATGTTGTAGCCTTGGAGTTCTAATTGCTATATGCATTCTAAAAGTTGTTAACCCAATTGTTCCACTATTTAAATTGTATCTTGTTGGAGCAGATATGGCGAGCATGTACTTGAAGCTATTGAGAATCCGAAGTGGATTTGCCCTGTCTGTCGTGGAATTTGCAACTGTAGTTTTTGTCGGACAGCAAAAGGATGGCCTCCAACTGGCCTTCTCTACAGGAAGGTAGGTTTGCTTTCAAAATCATGCCTCAATTTTTTTATTTTTCTCTTTATTCCTTTTGCATTTGGAGCTAAGATTAATCTATCTACTTTCCCAGATAGTACAACTAGGATTCAAATCAGTTGCACACTATCTCATTCAAACCCGACGTGCAGAGACAAGTTTAGTGCAAAATCCAGAAACTCCCGAGCAAGTTTCTGGAAGAAGGTTACTGCCCTTCCCAGATACGGATGAAGAAAATCTCAAGGCTGATCATAATAAACTTGGACCATTAACATCTCTAGGTGAACAGAAAGGAGACAATGAGTTTAAGTGTGAAAAAGAAGATGAAAAGCAGAATAATGCAGATCTAGACATCAATAACCAAGCTTCTGCAAAGAGGACGTTGTCCTTTCCAGATATTGACCACATGGTTGGTGACCACCTTGGATTGCCAAAGCTTCAATCTGAGAGCAGCACTGGTGATCATAAAGAAGAGGAAGAGAGTAAAGTGGATTGTGTGGATTTGAAACTTGGTGATAGTACTAATGGATTAGAAACTGTCTCAAAGCCCAAAAAGAAGCGGGCTCGGGATAATGAACCAAGTGCTGATAGTATTGGTGGAAGATTAAGGCGGAGACGTCAGAAAGAAGCTGAGCATGATGATGATTCTTCAGATGCAAAAGACAAAATCCCAGATGGTAAGCAGGATGCTAACAAAATCTTGTCGGAGACGGAAGTCAAAAAAGAAATCTGTGTGCTGTTTACTGATAATAAAGATGGTGGCGATAGCAGTACCTTATTGAAAGGAAGTTCAAAGCTCAAGAAGAAGCGCATTCGTGTGGCTGAACCAACTGCAGACAGTGTTGCTGGAAGACTGAGGCAGAGGCGTAAGGGCAATTAGCATGCTCCAAACACCTTAGCACTGAGAGGTGCTCTGACTGTTTTGAAAAGCACCATGAAGATTAGGTTTTACCAGTTTTCAGCAAAGGATGGAGTTCACAGTAGTTTTAGCTGATGTTGCAAGACCATGTTTTTGTGCATGTTAATGGTTTCCAAACATTCTGAATTCTGTCCTAGTCCTATGATAACCCAGAAAAATTGTAGGACATGACATTTGACATTAGTGGTAATGTAATGAGCAATTGAGCATTTACCATATGGTGGTATATTTTCACTCCTTGTTGAATTGCATGTTCGGATGCATCAAATGAGATCTATTATATCAAACCACAGTATGTCCTTCCAGAACAAGTTTTGCTTTAATGGATTTGTTAATCTTTCATCTCAGGTGACCCATGTGACTGACAGTCCAGATTATAGAATTGACCTGTCATTGACATCCCAAGTAAGAAGATCCATTCTGTTTGGCCCAACTGCTTCAAAATGATGATCGAGTTTGTGCTTGGTGCTAAAACACACTGCCATATATATGCTGTTAGCTTTATAAGAATCTTGCTGACCATCTTAACCGTAGTATAGAAATACTATTTCATTAAATGATTGGTGCTACGTACAATATTTGCCATACTTTTTGAAATTATCATAACTACGGATGTTATATCGAGCTACAATATAGCTTGTGACACGCATTAGCCAGATTCATGATACTTGCGGTTAGCGAAATTTGCTTTCGCAGGAAAAAATGATAGATGTGAACTTAAATCAATACTAAACCAAATATAGCTAGGCAAAAACTCTCTTTAGTTACCATCATGTGGATAATGGACTCCTTGATCATGATATATACTTAACAAATATGATTATCAATTTCCTAATTAATATTAGTGCACGTTTTCCTCATCCACACAAACCCAAAATAAATTCCCAGAAATTGAAACTAGCTAGTGAAATGACTGAAGTCCTTTCCATGATTCCTTGAACGATGATAATTGTTTATAAAAAGACTAACAAAGCCAAACCTTTCTAGGCCATTAAGTACAAAACCATTCAAGTAAAACCTGAAGAGAATCCAATATCTGAGAAAAGCCAGAAAACCTCCCAAGTAAAAAGGAAAAGGCATTGACAACACAAAAGAGATCATACTTTACTCTCATTGCTACTAACTAAAGGATCCTGCCATCAGCTAGCTAATACCCACTTTTTAGCAAAGTTGGTGCATGTTCTTGTGCTTCGAGACACATCATTCTACATTTACCTAGTAGTTGGACATGGATTGGATACCATTACAATCCTAAACTACTTTTCTGCTTTTCGATCGTAGCAAGGCAAAGCCAAGCATGCACAAACAAAAGCCTAGCCTCGATGCTTAGTGATTCCTTCTAGGGTTTAATGGGTCATTTTTTCTAATCTGTCGTTTGTTGATGGATTAATCCATGCATATCTTGGTCTTAATTAAAGCTAGGGTTCTTTTCATGCAGTCCACCCTCGTGATTTGACAACAGGTTCTTTTGGTCATTTTCAAAGCCTTGTTGGTCAACCCATGCAATGCATTATCAAGTTTTATTCTTAGGCTGGCTTCGATGTGATTATTGATTAAAAACATTCCATTCCAACCATGAATGTCCAAGAATTTGCCTTCAATTGAAAGATAATCGAGCCACGTCTCATTTTAATAGTTAGAATAGACTTTCAATTTGTATCAATTTGGGGGGAGTTGCTTGTCACAAATGTTTTGCTTTGGCAAAGCCGAATATTATTCAACAAATAATTCGAGTGTACGTATATGACAATAAGATTATGAATATAATTTCCCTGAATTATAAACCAGAATGGCTTTGACTTTGTAGGATAATAGGAGCATGATATTTCATGCATGTATCTAGAATACTTCTATGCGACTTTTTCAAAAATCGATCCCGGCCCGTTAAGCTATCGATAAGTATAGGATCGATGGGGACGAGGATGATTAATAACCAAGAATGCCAGATAATTATATAATTATAAACAGCAAGATTGACCCTGCACTATCATTCTCTTGATTAGTAAACAAGAAACACGTACGAGTAATAAGAAGAGTTTGTTTTTGACTTTTGTTGGTTCTTTAACTTTAGGTAATAGTCAATATATGTATGATATATTAGTCCAAATTCGAGGAAGAAAAACAAAATTATGAGTTTTGTACAAAGCAAAACCTTTGTGACTTTCACCATTTCATACGTTTTCGGTTTAAGTTAATTCGCGAAGAGTTTTAAAACTCGCTATGATCGACAGATAATCATTCTTACATACCTTTAATATATTAAAGTAGCTGGGACAATTGATGATCTTTGCATGAAGGCTTAAACGAACAAACAGTAATATAACCATTTACACAAACCATTGCATGATCAAACGGAACAAGAGAAAAGGGGGAAACAATTAATGATAATATATAGAACTTTGTGAAAAGTGCAAACCTATAATTCTGACAAGGATCGCCATTAATCCCGATAACTGACCAACATGATATCAATCACTGATACTTGTGTCAACACTTAATGTCTTAATCATCAAAATTAATAAATTTTTCGTTTGTAATAAATTGCAGGGATAATGATCATTTACTCACAAAATACCAAAATACATATTCAAATTTGCTCACTATTTTTATTTTGTGGTGATATCACAATTCACAACCCTATTAAAATTTGCCGTCATATAGAATTAATTGAATACTTAAAATATTATTTTTTAATAAAACATCATGATAAACTATAATTATGTTTTATAACACGTGCCAGTTTTGTATTGAGTGGTGGTATCACCACCAAAGTATTGATGGTGAGCAAATTTGAATCCACCAAAATACACCCATACACTTAAGCAACTTATTTTCAACCCCATTCACACAAAAGTTTTCTCTTTTTCTCCCAACTATTCATTTCACTTAATGTTTATATCATTAGTACCCCTCTTTCTCTCTCTAATTCTTGCTTTTACTATTATTTTGTTTCCTTTTTGTTTTGATGAAACGTGGTGGGCCCATCTGGAATTTATTTGTCTAGACTATAATTGCAGCTATACTTCATCCTCTATATTCAAAGGTAAACAGTTAAATTTTACTATTCATAATTTCGATAGTTGACAGACTCGAGTTAATTGCTATTTGTAATATTACGAGCAAAGAATTGAAAAAAAAAAAAGAGAAAAGTTGAAAAAATTGAAAAACTATAGAGAAAGTCTTAACAGAGAAACTCCCGATTACTGGGATATCATCTTTAGCATTTAAACAAGAATCTATAAAGTTGAGCAAGATATTGAAAATATCTTATATACTCTTAAAGAGAAACAAAAACCTCTTAATTATTTGAGCATTGGTTAGATCCGCAAATCACTAGTATCAGAGCTTGTAAAATAGCTCAAAAGGGGAATCCCAAATGGGGACAATGTTTGAATTAATATTAGAGAAATTGAATTCTCTACTTACATCCTCTGATGAGAAACATCAGAACCTACTAAAAGAATTATCTAGATGTCAAGATCATCTATAAAAACTGCCGGGTATAATCTACCAATTAGAAAAATTGGAAAACAAAATAGATTATATCAAAGAACTTCCAAAAACGGAAGAAGAATAGCTAACAAGTGTTAGTAGAAAAATCAATGAACAACAAAAAACGCTGGATTCTATGAAGAATATACTGAAGGACAAGAAAGTGTCTACAATAAAACAAAAGAAACCTAATGGATTTAAACCATTAGAAAGACTAGATAAGAATCTTGTTCCTAATATGATTTTTCTGGAACCATCTACTAGTCATACTAGTATTCGGTACGAAAACCTGAAAGAAGCAAGAGATGTCAAAATGATAAGCATCTTCGGGAAAAAGAAAGAAGTACAACTCCTCAATGCAGAAGAATTCGAATTCAACGAAATTGAACAGGAGGTAAAAAACTCTGCAATTCCAAAATTAGATTTTAAAAAAATCTATAAAAGAGGAAAATTGGATTTGTTGGATAGCCATCATTTCAAATTATTGAAATTTACAATCCCCTCTACAACAGGAGAAACAGATCTATTGATGATCACTCTTGCAGAAGTGGCCAGAGCAAGAACAAAAAAGTATCAATTTATGCATATTGGAGCAGTCCAAGTAGGCATAAAACTTCTTGCCCGAGAAGGTATAAACTGTTCAGTTCTATGTGTCTTAGTCTTACAAGAAAATAGACTAACAAATTTTCAAACTAGTATGTTAGGAACCCTTGAAGCATCTTTGTGCAATCAAGTAGCATACTTCAACTGCTTTCCAAATTTCTCAACCAGCTTGAAAGATGCAGCTCACTGTCTAAGACTGAGAGTCAACACAGATGACATATCAATGAAAAAAGGTATGCAAGAACTTGCTATAGTATACAGAATATACTATAAACTGATGAGTACCACAGTAGAGCCTAAGACAAGGATATCAAACATCCCAGGTCTTACTATTGGATTCCTCACCAGTCAGAAGAACCATTCACAACAGATTCACAAGGTTACTTGGAATGAGGTAACTTTTCATATTGAATTGAAATTGTCTGGTCCGAAAAAATTAACAGAAAATGCCAAAGCAGCAATATATGAAAGCAGAAAGACTGGAGATATCAGTCTAAAATTAGACGATCACAGAAAAAGTGACGTATGTCTGAAAGTGTCAGGATAAATAACAATCTTCTTAGAAGAAACTACAGCACTAGAGAAGCTAATGTTAGTGGTACCAAATTCTCTGTTGAAGAACTAACAGAGCCCATCACTGAAGAAGAATTGGAAGCTTATCTGAACAGACCAGTAAATATGCTTAGAGCACAAAAGCTCTATGATCTCTATGATGAAGAAGAATCCTGCAAAAATCCTGAACGATTAGAAAAACTAATTGAAAAAATGAAAATTTTCAAACTAGGAAAGGAAAGAAAACTCCTTCCCTATCAAGATATTGAAATGGAAGAAGGAGAAAGCTCCAAAACTTTCATCATAAGAGAAAAGGGAAAAATAAAACTCCCTATACAGAAATCCCCTACGGGAAAAAAATGGAGAAATAAATTCTCAAAGATTTGTCCCAGATGACAATATACCCAAAATACCAATTTTCACTCATGGTATCTGGCTAAATCTAGACAAAGCTCTAGACAAGAGAAAAACTCTTGACCAATGAGTTGATAGCCTGACGATGGCTTCTCCTCTAACCCTTGGAAAATTTGAAGCACCAGATCTTCAGGTGTACTATGAAACTACTCTCACTGGAGTAGCAAAAAAGTATGACTTCTCTTTCAAAGAGATTGCCAGAGGAAAAGACTGGCTTGAAGAAATCAAAAATTCAAAATCTCAGTATGATTTTGCAGTACCCCTGTACGATCAATTCTGTGGAGATCTCTCAAATTTGAGTGAAAAAGCTAAAGAAACGGCCAAATCAAATATCTATGCCCTCAAGATCTGTGACATGAGATATTTTGAAGAATACTTGAATGATTTTCAAGAATACTACTGTACAATCGGAGAACTAGAGAATACTAATCTAGTCAACCTATTACACAGAAACTCCCTGAACCATGGAGAACAGCTGTGAGAGAAACCATAGCTGAAAAACCAATTGAAAGATTTTCAATTGAAGGAATTGCCGACATAATCAGGCAATTACTAAAAGAGCAATGGAAAGCCAATCTTAGAGCTAAGATGGCCAAGAAACAATTCAAAGGAGTTGAAAAATTCTGTTACGGAATACTGGATATGTCAACCAACTGGGGATGTCATGAATCCAAGTTCCACAGAAAAAGAAAAGAAAAATATTACTCGAAAAAATTTAAAAAGAGTAATAAGAAAAAAGATTAGAAATTTAAGAAAATTTCCAATTACAAGAAACGACAAGACGAAGATTCGAAAAAGAAGAATCATCGAGTCAACCATCAGAATACTCAACCAGGCAAGAAAGCTTGCAGATACTGGTTATATAAAGCTGAAGGGCACTATGCCAATGAATACCTAGAAAAGGATAAAAGATCTACTAAAGATCTATTTGATGCATATGAGCCTATAGTAGAAACAGCGAATATGAAGGGCTACGAAATAGCCTATTCTGATGAAGAAGACGACGACATGTCAATTTACTCTGCCTGGTCTGAAGAAGAAGAATCATCTGATTCTAAAATAGATTATGAAGTAGAGTACTTAGAATCTTGACAGATGAAAGTTCTACACGTCAAAATCTGGGAAGAAAGTAATTAAGACTGAAGCAATATCGTCTGCTTACCAGGTGAACCTTGATACATTCGT
Source organism: Rosa multiflora (assembly GCA_002564525.1). Lineage (NCBI taxonomy): Eukaryota > Viridiplantae > Streptophyta > Magnoliopsida > Rosales > Rosaceae > Rosa > Rosa multiflora. Next base: position 27,860 of record BDJD01002226.1, read on the forward strand.
TTGTGACTACTGCCTATGTCACGAAAAGAATGGACTTCCTATGTTTTGTGAAGAGTCAAAAAAGACTTATCACAAAGAATGCTTCATAGCTGAAGCAAGGAGAAAGACTAGGAATGGACTTGTCAGCCAACTGGTTGAATAAGAATATGAAGAATATTTCTATGAGCAAAAAGAAAAAGAATTAGAAACTCAGTTCCAAGAAATAATGGAACCCTCTTCCTCAAAAATAAAGGAAGAAAAAATCGAGGAGGAAAAACTCGATACAACTATTGAATTGCTTGAAATACCAGAAAATGTTCCAGAAGAATGTAAACCATTCAAACCTCAGGAACAAGCTCAAGAAAATGAGCTTCAACAATCAAAAGTCGTCTCTACTAGTAGATACAGCAACTATATAAAGATTGGACTCAAATTCCCTGATCATAAAAAATATCATCTACATGCCTTTGTAGACAATGGATCGGGATTTACAGTTGCAAAGAGATTTGCAATTCCAGAAGAACTCTGGAAAGAAGATAAGAAACGAACAGCTACTGGTGTCACGTTTGATGTAAGCCATCTTACAATGAATAAAGTAGCAAAAAATGTCCACATCACCATTGATGGAGGAACATTTATCATCCATAACGTTTGGCAATCTGAAGGCCAAGGATCAGATTTCTTGTTGGGAAATGATTTTATTCTCCAACAGAGATTCATCCAGGATGAAGAAGCGATAGGCTTCAGAAAAGGAGAACGGGTGTTCGGGGCAGACATGCTTACTCAAACCAAAAGTGTAGTATGTCCAAACTTTACTACACAATATCAGAGATGGCAACAGAATAGTGGTGATCTTACCCCCTACAAACCCAAATTTGAAACCATCTTCCAAATTAAACAACAAGAACTACTTGTTGAAGAATCATCTGAAGATGAAGAAGAAGAAGAAGAAGAAACAACTAGCGCAGATGAAGAAGCTAGGTTCATCCATGAACATAACCTCAAGCACTTTCAGAATAAGCTTGAGTCTCAAAAAATTCTCACTCTTGATAAAATCAAGAAACTACTCGAACAGAATATCGATGTAGACCCTAAGAAGTTTTGGGAAAAAAGACCCAGTGGTCTGTGAATTAAGATTACATGATATGAATATCATCTGTCATGTCAAAGCTATTCCTCAGTACAAAGAGGAAGACAAAAAGAATTTAGAAAAGACATTGAAGATCTCCTGAACAAGAGATTAATTCAACCCTCCACTAGCCCTCATCATGCTCCAGCATTCTATGTGAGAAATCATGCAGAAAACCTCAGAGGAAAAGCTAGAATGGTGATTGACTATAGAAATGTCAACAAGAAGACTGTGAAAGACGGTTATCAAATTGCTCAAGTAAGAGTACTGATCAACCAGCTCAGAGGAGCTAAAGTCTTTTCAAAATTCGATACAAAGTCGGGTTTTTGACCAGTCAAGATGCATCCTGAGAGTGTTCCTCTCACTGCATTCGGAACACCACAAGGTCATTACGAATGGTTAGTAATGCGTTTTGGTCTAAAATAAGCCCCCTCAATCTTCCAAAGAAAGATGGACAACATCTTCAAGCATGTGGCTGAATTCTGCATCGTCTATATTGATGACATCCTTGTCTTCTCCAAAAACAGAGAAGAACACATGAAACACCTC
>BDJD01002226.1:32924-56882 GCA_002564525.1 Rosa multiflora
GAACGTTTTTTCCTCAGTTCTTCTGGTTTTTTTTGTTTTCCTAAAAATCTATAGAGAACTAGCTCATTGACAAAAACAACCCCCAAGAGGAAAAGAAACAGTTCACTAGAGTCTTGGAAACTCTCATGCAGTCGCCTCTCTCGCCAGAACTGGATTATTCTTAAAATTTGGCTTGTATGTTGGGCGTTGGTTAAGGGGTTGAGGCTTCTCCACCTCTGCAAGTGAGAAGGAAGAGAGTGCAAGAGGCTTCTCCACCTCCAACGCCTTTGGTTCCATCTCCACCTCCGCCGTCTCCACCACTATCAGAATTCTATCACTTTCTTCATTCCAATCCATACCATAGCCAATTCCAATCAAATATGTGCCCCAACAGCTAACATGACCTAATTCAATTGTATTGTAACCAAGAACAAAAAAAATCGATCTTCATTGATTCCTTGAAATTATACCTAAACCCATTTGCGAATAAGGAGAAGTTGGTGCGACGGGGACAAGGTAGTCCTGATAGTGGCAGTTGGTGACGGTAGAGGTCGGGATTATACCGATCGCAGAGACTGAAGGATTCCAGCGCCAGTTGGTGTCGTGGTCCGATTGCCCCCCTCGTCAAGCCAAAAGGCCCACCGATTGCCCCCCCCCACTCTCTCTGTTCTTCTTTCTTCTTCTTTCCAAATCAAAGATCGAAGATGCAATTTTGAGTAAAAAAAAAAAACCCAAAACTGAAATCAATCAAAACCCAGAATCCAAAACACACCACCACATTTCTACTAAATCAATACACAAAACAAAAGTAATCCCCGTTCCAATTTCATAAAATTTCCAGAAAATCAAATCTAAAAGTCTTTGAATTTTTGTTCTAACTCTCTGCATATGATCATCGTGAGCTGCTGCTTTGCTTGGAGTCTAATCATCTGAATCACCAGTTTGATATGAATCCTCACATATGCCGACAGAAATCCCATTCTCCTTTTTCTTCTCCAGCTCTTCCTCATCGACCGACATCATAAACCGGCAAACCGGGCAAATCCCATGAACCATCAACCACTTCTCAACACAATCGCCATGAAGCTATGCAAGTTATTCCTTGACGGCTTGACATAGACCCCTTGATGACACCTCCGATTGCCTCTTCGATGTAACAACCAGAAGACCAAAAGGAGTGGCATGTTAGGAAGGCCCTCCTAGATACATGACACACTTTCCCGACCTCCACTCATCGCCCTGCCCAGACCAGAGAGCCCCAAATTGGGTTCTGCATCACAAATTTCATCAAATCATTTTAACCCAAAGTCTGGTTTCGGTGAAAGTCCTAAAGGAAGAAGAAGAGAATGATTTTTTTTTTTATTGCAGAGAAAGGGAAAATATATTTAGTAAAAAAAAAAAAAGTCTGGTTTCGGTGAAAGTCCTAAAGGAAGAAGAAGAGAATGATTTTTTTTTTTTATTGCAGAGAAAGGGAAAATATATTTAGTAAAAAAAAAAAATAGACATGAAGGGACGAAAATACCCTTAAAAAATTACCAGCTGACAAGTTCCGTAACGGAGGTAACGACCATATGAACCAATCCTCGGTCGGGTAAAAGAACTTCAGGTACCGTAGTGATATTTTTTGAAGTTTAGGTACCAAAAGTTATAAGAATGAAAAGTTCAGGTACCATAAGACCATAAGAATCATTTTCCCTAAATTGTAATCCTAATATTAATGCTCTTTAGTTTCCTGCGGTTCATATCAAGTTGTTTCCTGCATCATCTTTAAGGTCAAACCTCACCATCATAAACCGTTCCAAAAGCATCAATGGCATTATCCTTAACAAACATTCATCGAGAAACGGTGGACCACGGACCGTTAATAATTTTGAGGAATTGTGAGTGTTATAATTTAAGATTGGGATGCCATATATAACTTCACTAATTAAAAACATTAACAAAGATCAGATAAGATTTACACCATTACTTCCTAACGATATATAACTCATTTCTTCAATTGATTAGGGCAAAGGAAGTCTTTTATGTATTAGTAATCTATGCAAGGATAAGTTGGATAACAAAACAACAAATTAAGGGTTTACTAATGAGTTTGTGTTTTTAATTGAAACAATGTGTTGAACCACGTAGTGGACATCAATAGAGATTATATTTGTATAATCGAGTTGTGTTAACATCCATTTAACATTAAACAATGGAACCAAAGGCAGCTTAGAACTCTTGCTAATTTTTTTATGAAACAAATGAAATCTTTTTTTAATTTGTTTGATTGATATGAGAGTTGACTAAGATGTCATCTTATGGTAGTGGACATAGATATATGCTTATTTAACTTGCATTTCGATTAGAGAATATGCTAGTTATCTTGCTTAAAAGGATACAGTTTGCGAACAACTTGATCTCATCTATATTCCAAGATTTTCATTGCATGCAAGATGGACTCCCATCTCAAACAACCAAACAAAGACGGACATATACCCTGTTCTTTCCAAAGTGGAAGACACGCCTTTTTAAGTGTTTGGAGACTACCTAAAGTAGTGAAAGCTTAAAATCTCTTTAAAAATTTAAGACTAAAAAGTAACCTAGAAATCAATCATCTCAAGAGGAGAAATATCCTTTTTTATGTTACAGCTAAAAAAAAAAAAAAAAACTCCTTTTTTATTTTCTTTGTTTTTGGAAAAAAAAAAACTACAATCATTTCAATTCAACCACAATTATAATGTATTACGAAATAAACATTGAACCATTACATATTAGTCACCAAATATGTAACATGTTCATATTGAATTGAATATAAACTCAATTGAAAAAACAAAATACACGAAACATAGATCATAGATATGTGACGTTTTAATGATTTTGTAGAATAAATTACTAAAGCACTAGTTACGAAACATTAATGTCATAGACCGAAGATCACAAACAATAGGATGACTCGTTGCTTGGTTTCCTTGGTTCATTGGGGACTTGATGATCTCCTGAAAAATGTACTCTTTAAGTTTGCGTGAAATGCACCCTATAGTGGGTTCAATTGCTTTTCATTCAAGATAAAGCTCGTTACATCTACTAAACAAGCTCCAAAATTCCAATTACCTCCACAAAGAAGAAGAAAAAACTTGACAAGTAATTGTCATCCTTGTTTGTTTCAAACCCAACATTGAGAGATCAATTTGAGATTAAAACAAAAAATAAAATAAAAAAATTAGAGAATGAAACAAGTAGTAGTAGACTAGTAGCTGCCTAGTTGGACAGAAATCAGCTTTTATGCAAAGCCAGCTGATAATTTGACTTTGAAGCCGTGACCAATGGAGGAAAGTGGCCTCTGCGGATCCCACCACCTATACAGCAAAATCTGATTGATTAACAATTTGGGATTGGGAAGCCAAAAAAAAAAAAAAAAAAAATTAATAAGAAAGAAACATAAATAATGAATAAACATCATTTTTACGTTTGGTTTTGTGAAAGTCAATGTTCTTTCTCTGTGTTTGTTATAGTGGAGAGAGAAGAAATATAGATAGAGTCAAAGGCCAAAACCAGCTATAGCTGATGCTGTGGATTCACTAAGATTCAGAAGAGAGAGAGAGAGAGAATGAATGGGCTTTTTCATTGAGCTCTAAATTGTGTGTGTACAGTATTGATTCTTCATTTATTGAAAATTCTACATTGATTGATTGGATTTTCAATACTTTTCCTTTTCTGAAGTGGGATCTGGGTTCCTAGGGTTTGACCCTTTGTTTCTTTCTCTATCTTTTTTTTTGCTGGGATTTTTTTCCCAGAATAATTCCCTTTGTTGACGTTTTGTGCAAATTGGGTTTCTTTTTCTGAGTGAAATTCTTGGTGGGTTTTGACCTGTAAATTGTTCCAATGCTTCACTGAGATTAGGGGTTTTTGATTTTTTTTGGGGATAAAGCTGTTTCCTTTGTGGCCCAATTTGACCATTGAAACTTATAAGTTTGTTCCTTTCTGACTTTGAATTGGAATTCAGAGTTGGGTTTCTTTGATCTTAGGGTTTGAAGCTGAATTTGGGTTTCTACATGTTTGATGGTATAAAACCCCAAACCAGTTTTGCTGTTTTTCTGTGAGCCTATTCATCCCTTTGTGGGTTTTCGACTAGATTGAGTTCTAGTTCACAGGGTTTCATGCATTTTTCAATATGGAAGCCCCTATATCAGTGTGCTGCTCTGCTTATGGACAAGAAGAGCAGCAGCAGCAAGAAGAAAGATGGCTCAGATTCGACCCTTGATATCAGAAAATCGACATCAATTCTCCGAAAACTTCAGGAGAACAAGCTCAGGGAAGCTCTAGAGGAAGCATCAGAAGATGGATCGCTATTTAAGTCCCAGGATATTGAAGCTGAGACAAACCAGGATGAAGGTCTTGGACGGTCCAGATCGCTTGCTAGGCTCCATGCCCAGAGAGAGTTCCTCAGAGCCACTGCTCTTGCAGCTGAGCGCTATTTCGAGTCTGAGGATGACATCCCTGAGCTCAATGAAGCGCTCTCTAAGTTCCTCACTATGTACCCAAAGTACAAGTCTTCGGAGAAGATTGATCAGCTGAGGATGGATGAGTACGCACATTTAACCCCAAAGGTATGCCTAGACTACTGTGGATTTGGTCTTTTTTCGTACCTTCAGACATTGCATTATTGGGAATCTTCTACATTTAGCTTGTCTGAGATTACTGCAAATTTGAATAATCATGCTCTTTATGGTGGTGCTGAGAAAGGAACTGTGGAACATGATATAAAGACTAGGATTATGGATTATTTGAACATTCCTGAGAACGAGTATGGTCTCGTGTTTACTGTGAGTAGAGGGTCTGCTTTTAGATTGTTGGCTGAATCATACCCTTTTCATACAAACAAAAGGTTGTTAACCATGTTTGATTACGAAAGTCAATCTGTGAATTGGATGGCTCAGAGTGCTAGAGAGAAAGGTGCAAAGGTGTACAGTGCCTGGTTTAAGTGGCCAACCTTGAAACTCTGCTCCACTGATTTGAGAAAGCAGATTTCGAGCAAGAAGAAGAGGAAGAAGGATTCCGCAACTGGTCTTTTTGTGTTTCCGGTTCAGTCCAGAGTTACCGGGGCCAAGTATTCTTACCAGTGGATGGCACTGGCACAGCAGAACAATTGGCATGTCATGCTTGATGCTGGGTCATTGGGTCCCAAGGACATGGATTCACTTGGGTTGTCCTTATTCAGGCCTGATTTTATTGTCACATCATTTTACAGGGTTTTTGGGTTTGATCCCACTGGATTTGGGTGCCTTTTGATTAAGAAATCTGTAATAGGATGCCTTCAAAGTCACTCAGGGTCTACTGGTTCTGGTATGGTGAAAATTACCCCTGAATACCCAATGTATTTGAGTGATTCTGTAGATGGTCTGGATAAGTTGACTGGAACTGAAGATGATGAAGTAGCTGGGGATGGTGAAAAAAGTTCCGATGCTCGCCAGGGATCACAGATGCCTGCCTTCTCTGGAGCATACACGTCTGCTCAGGTGAGGGATGTTTTTGAGACTGAGATGGATCATGATAACAGCTCTGTCATAGATGTAACAAGTACCACCATATTTGAAGAAGCAGAGAGTATGTCAGTAGGGGAGATGATGAAGAGCCCTGTTTTCAGTGAAGATGAGTCATCAGATAATTCCATTTGGATTGATTTGGGTCAGAGCCCAATGGGTTCCGAAAATGGAAACCAGATTTACAAACAGAAGATTTCCTCTCCTTTGCCTCCTTTTTGGTTTCTTGGCCGGAAGAATCATAAGCAACAATCCCCAAAACCTTCTTCTAAGATATATGGCAGCCCCATCTATGATGACAAAGAGATAAACTCGGGGACACATGATGACTCCCATGTGCTGTCATTTGACGCTGCTATCTTATCAGTTTCTATGGAATTGGACTCTGTCAAGGAGGCTCCTGAAGAAGAACAATTTGCACAGACAGGCTCCATCTCACAAAATGGCAAAAGTGGTTCTGGTCATAATAGAGAGATCCAGGAAGAATGCGGCAGCAGCAATTCATTGCCTAATGGGACGGTGTTGAACTCTACAATGAATGGTTTTTGTCACAATGATTCAACTCCTACTTCTCGGCATCATAGACTAGAGAATGGATCAACCACTGCAAGTTGTGCAGAGATAAGAGAGAGCGCCATCAGAAGAGAAACTGAAGGTGAGTTTAGGTTGTTAGGGAGAAGAGAGGGGAGTAGATTCACTAATGGTAGACTTTTTGGTGTGGAAGAGAATGAGTCATCAAACAGGGGGAGGAGGGTATCCTTTAGCATAGAAGATACCCATAAAGATCATGCAAGCCAAAATTTTGAGACCGGAGAAATATCTGCAGCTAGTCTGGAAGATGAAGACTACACCAGTGATGGGGAATATGCTGATGGACAAGACTGGGACAGGAGGGAACCTGAGATAACATGCCGGCATATTGATCATGTTAATATGTTGGGCCTCAACAAGACCACCTCTCGACTACGATTTTTGATTAATTGGCTTGTGACCTCGCTGCTGCAATTAAGGTTGCCTGGTTCTGATGGAGACAACAGAAGGACTCTGGTACACATATATGGCCCGAAAATAAAGTACGAGAGGGGTGCAGCTGTTGCTTTCAATTTGAGAGACCGAAATAGAGGGCTAATCAACCCAGAAGTTGTTCAGAAGCTGGCTGAAAAAGAAGGCATCTCTCTTGGCATTGGTTTTCTCAATCACATAAGAATTCTAGATGGCCCAAGACAGCAACATGGGGCTGCGCAACTTCAAGATACAACGCTGTGCAGGCCAATGGAAAATGGCAGAAAGGATAAAAAAGGTGGGTTCGTGCGGGTTGAGGTTGTAACAGCTTCTCTGGGTTTTCTCACCGACTTTGAGGATGTTTACAAGTTATGGGCCTTTGTGGCGAAGTTTCTAAATCCAGCCTTTATCAGAGAGGGTGGGCTGCCTACTGTTGAAGAGGAATCTGAGATAAAATCTGAAACATCTGTCACTGATTCTGTTCCCATCTGAGAATTCTTTTTATTTTAATTCGAAGTGGAAAATTATTTGGAGGTCTTGCGGGGATGTATGTGCAGATGATTTCAGAGCCAAAAGGACAGAAAGCTTTTGATGTTTGGATTCTTTTGTTCTTGTTCAAAAGACTCAGGTGGATGAATTTGTTGATTCATGTTTATTATAGCTCTGTATTTTCCTTTTTCACCTTTTGGGTTCTTGTAGAGTTTGTTTAGAAATTTGTATCATCTTGACAAATGGTAGAGCAAAAGCAGAATTACCTTGGAATGACTCCTGTTACTCGCATTCTGCTCTTGCAAAATACATGTTGTAGTTCATTTCTTGTAATTAAAATTCAGAAGTTTCCCACTTTTGCTTTTTCACTGTCTCAAGATGCATGATGAATTTGCCATAGGTTAACCAATGAGATCCCCTGAGAATGAGTATATCCCGGTAATAACAAGAGTCTGATATAAACAGAATAATATGCTTGTCATCAAACTACAAAAAGGAGAAGCAATTAAAGTTGGTATGATTTGAATGCCTGAGGATACTTTTTCTTGTTATGAGAATCATTAATGGGCCATGCTCATTAGCATTTGAACTTTTCATGCATCAATGTGCTTTTCTTTTGGCTTCTGTGTATTTTCTGCTTTAAAAAAGCTTGAGCTTCTCTTTTCTTGAAGTTTGCAGGGAATATATATCTACTCACTGCATTGCATCCCTCTTGTTTAAACTTGATATTCGTTTAAGAGACACCTAATCTGCAACTAAAATATTACACAGAAGGGTTGTTACTGGCTTGACTCCAAATTATGTATTGAAAAGAACTCAATTTGGGGAGCTAACTTCTATTGATCAAGACTTGTACTTGGTGGTTGGTGACAGTGGTTTCCTGGACTATGTCTGTTGTTAAATCAACCTAACCCTTATCACATCCATGAATTTAGTGAAAAACTAACAATTTTAAGAACAATGAAAAACATGGTCCTGTAATATCTCCACATTCCAATTTCCAATGTATCAGTTCCCGTTATTTACCAATGCTGCTCCTTTTACCCTAACAAATAGACTTTGAGAAACCAAAAAGACTAGAGTACACCCCAAATTGGAAGGAGGAAACTCCATTTAAGCAAGGCAAGCAGAAAACTTTGCAAAAAGAACAGATGCTGAGTAACCAAAATTATACAAAAATTTAGAAAAATGAGGAGGCAAAAACCAAAGCTTTTATTTTTTATGGACAAAAGTAAATGGTTAGATAAGGAATTTGGCAGGGAATATATTACCTTTAGTGAAGCTACTCTTAATAGTTAGTACTAAGAAGCAGTTAATAGCAAAAGTTAATCTGAGACTGGAATAAAGGAAAAAATTGGAGGAGGTGTTTCAATTTTGAACTATGTTATAGCTGCCATGGACAAAGCCAACTGATTCTTTGACTTTCCAGTGGAAAGTGGCTATCAAGGTCCCACTCCAAATAGCCTACCTGATTGGCTGATTACCATGGATTTATCAAGACTTGGAAAGAAAAATAATAATGATAAGAAAAATAACTTATATTTAGGTCTGATAAACCTAAAATAATTTATGGTAAAGACAAAAACCTAACCCAGCATTGGGTTTCTGAAAGTCAATGTCCTTTCTCTGTGTTTGTTAAGAGGGATTGGTGTGCAAGATTGTAGTGTGATAAATTTTTTATGATTGGTCAAAACCAGAGAGAGGCAGAGATAAATATTGGATTGCTAAAATCAACATCAGTATGTTTTGGATTTTACTTGAGGCACAGTAAATGCTTTATATTTTTGGTGGGTTTGCTTTTTCTTTCTATCTATTGTGCTTCAGTCATAGAGTTGACGCTTGGTGTGGAATTGGGGGTTTCTTTTTGGTGAAAGTGAAATTCTTGGGTGGGTTTTGACCTGGAAATTGATAGAGCCACCTGTTTCTTTTGATGGGGGTTTTGGTTTTTGGGTAAAGTTGCTTTCTTTAATGAAATCCAGAATTGGGTTTCTTTGATTTTGGGGAAAGATCAAATTAGGGTTTTGTTGTTGATGGGATAAAGGTGGAGCCTTTGAGTTGTTCTTGTGCTCTGAGCCAGTTTTCTGTTCTGGGTTTTCTCCAAGATTGAATTTTTCATAAGCTTTGATGCATTTTTCACTATGGAAGCCCCTATCTCACTGTGCTTCTCTGCTCATGGAGAAGAAGAGCAGCAAAAGAAGAAATGGGTCGGATTCAAACCCTTCAATTCTTCGAAAGCTTCATGAAAACAAGCTCAGGGAAGCTCTTGAGGAAGCTTCAGAAGATGGGTCTCTGTCCAAATCCCAGGACATGGAGTCTGAGACACTTGATCAAGACCAGGGTCTTGGTCTTGGACGGTCCAGATCGCTTGCCAGGCTCAATGCCCAGAGAGAGTTCCTGAGAGCCACTGCTCTTGCAGCTGAGCGTGTTTTCGAGTCTGAGGAGGACATCCCTGACCTCTATGAAGCCTTTGCTAAGTTCTGCACCATGTACCCGAAATTCATGTCGTCGGAGCAGATTGATCGGCTGAGGTTTGATGAGTACTCACATTTGGGAACCAAGGTATGCCTGGACTACTGTGGATTTGGCCTTTTTTCGTATATGCAGACATTGCATTATTGGGAGTCTTCTACATTTAGCTTGTCTGAGATTACTGCAAATTTGAATAATTATGCTCTTTATGGTGGTGCTGAGAAATGTACTATTGAGCATGATATAAAGACTAGGATTATGGATTATTTGAACATTCCTGAGAATGAGTATGGTCTTGTGTTTACTGTGAGTAGGGGGTCTGCTTTTAGATTGTTGGCTGAGTCGTACCCTTTTCATACAAACAAGAAGTTGTTGACCATGTTTGATTACGAGAGCCAGTCTGTGAATTGGATGGCTCAGAGTGCTAGAGAGAAAGGTGCAAAGGTGCAGAGTGCCTGGTTTAAGTGGCCGAACTTGAAACTCTGCTCGACTGATTTGAGGAAGCAGATTTCGAACAAGAAAAGGAGGAAGAGGGATTCTGCGACAGGTCTTTTTGTGTTTCCTGTTCAGTCTAGAGTTACGGGGGCCAAGTATTCTTACCAGTGGATGGCACTGGCACAGCAGAATAATTGGCATGTGTTGCTTGATGCTGGGTCATTGGGTCCCAAGGACATGGATTCACTTGGGTTGTCCTTGTTCAGGCCTGATTTTATCATCACCTCGTTTTACAAGGTTTTCGGGTATGATCCAACTGGATTTGGATGCCTACTGATTAAGAAATCAGTTATTAGTTGCCTTCAAAGTCGGTCAGGATCTACTGGGTCGGGAATGGTGAAGATTACCCCTGAATACCCGTTGTATTTGAGTGATTCTGGAGAAATTCTGGACAAGTTGGCTGGAAGTGAAGATGATGAAGTAGCTGGAAATAGTGAGAAAACCCCGGAAACTCGCCAGAGTTCGAAATTGCCTGCCTTCTCTGGAGTATACACGTCTGATCAGGTGAGGGATGTATTTGAAACTGAGATGGATCAGGATAACAGCTCTGACAGAGATGCAACTAGCACCATATTTGAAGAAGCTGAGAGTATTTCAGTAGGGGAGGTGATGAGGAGTCCAGTTTTCAGTGAAGACGAGTCATCAGACAATTCATTTTGGATTGATTTGGGTCAGAGCCCAATGGGATCTGACCATTCAGGCCAGATCAGCAAACAGAAAGTTGCATCTCCTTTGCCGCCATTTTGGTTGTCTGTCAGGACGAATCATAAGAAACTTTCTCCGAAACCTACCTCTAAGATGTGTGGCAGCCTCGTATATGATGACAAAGAGGTTAACTCAGGGCCACATGATGACACTAATGGGCTATCATTTGATGCCGCTGTCCAATCAATTTCTCAGGAACTGGACTATGTGAAGGAGGTCCCTGAAGAGAGATGCTTTGCAGAAACAAGTCCAGCTTCACAAAATTGTAGAAAGGGTTCCAATCTGCATGATAGGAAGATCGAGAAAGAATGTGAAAATTCAACTTCCACTTCTCAGCATCATAGACTAGCGAATGGTTTGCCATCAACTGGGGAAAGCTGCACAGAGAAAAGAGGTTGCGCCATAACAAGAGAAACTGAAGGTGAAAGTAGGTTGTTGGGCAGAAGGGAGGGGAGTAAATATGCTAATGGTAGATTTTTTGGTTTGGAAGAGAGTGAACCACCTAACAGGGGGAGAGGGGTATCCTTTAGCATGGAAGATAACAGTAAAGATACCGTCAGTCATACTCTTGAGACGGGAGAAATATCTGTGACTAGTCTGGAGGATGAAGATTACAGCAGTGATGGGGAATATGTTGATGGGCAAGATGGAGACAGGACAGAACCTGAGATAATATGCCGGCATCTTGATCAGATTAACACATTGGGCCTCAATAAAACCACCTCCCGTCTGCGCTTTTTGATTAATTGGCTTGTAACCTCATTGCTGCAATTACGGTTGCCTGGTTCAGACGGAGACAATGGAACTACACTGGTTCACATCTATGGCCCAAAAATAAAATATGAAAGGGGTGCAGCAGTGGCTTTCAATGTGAAAGACCAAAATGGAGGCCTTATAAATCCTGAAGTAGTTCAGAAGCTGGCTGAAAGAGATGGCATCTGTCTTGGCATTGGTTTCCTCAGTCACATACGAATCATGGATAGTTTGAGACATCAACAAGGGGCTCTGAATCTTCAAGATACTACCCTGTGCAGACCAATGGAAAATGCCAAGAATGATAAAAAGGGATGGTCTGTAAGGGTTGAGGTAGTGACAGCTTCTCTGAGTTTCCTCACGAACTTTGATGATGTTTACAAGTTATGGGCTTTCGTAGCAAATTTTCTGAATCCATCCTTTATCAGAGATGGTGGGCTGTCTACTGTTGATGAAGAATCTGAGACGAAATCTGAAATCAATGACATTATCCCAAATTGAGAAAGAGATTTCCTGTTTTATGTGGAAATTATTCTGAGGTCTCTCCCAGCATTTAGTTCTCTTGCTGGTTTGATTCTTTTGTTCTTGCTGGAAAAGCTCATCAGTGGAGGCTGCAGACAAATTTGTTAGTTCATGTTGTCTTAGCTCTGTGATTTTGTTTTCACGTTTTGGGTCCTTGTAGAGTTCTTTTTTGTTTTTTTTTTCCTAGATAAGGGTTCTTGTAGAGTTGGTTTAGATATATGTATCATCCTGCCAATTGGTAAACAGAGCAGAAATATATTGGAACAATTTGCCACTACTCAAACACGATTCTTGTACAATACATGGTTGAATTTGTTTGATCTATTGTAGAAGAATCACTGGAAAATGTAGAAGGACTTGAAGAGATGCTCATATGGTAAATATTCCGAGGGCCCCTTTTCTTGAGGTTTGGCAAGGGACCCAATGTATCCTGGTTTAGTCACATTTCATGGTTTCTTGTAATTTTGTAGTTGGTACTGATGACCAAAATCCTTTTGTCCTTGCAAAGAAACAAGATTTAACATCTACCTGGCAAATAAAAAATCCAGAATTATTGAGAAGATGCAAATCATTTATAATATCTGACTAAAAGAACAGATACAGAATAGTCAATGGTGGTTTACTATTTGACAAGAACAGTTTTTTATAGTAACTATTCTGGGGAGGTAGGTTATTGGGGATGCAACTTCTAATAGAAACTTTTTAACTAGGTTGGTGGTGACTTGTGACAGTGATGATTAGTTAATAAATTAGAGCTGGTTGAGGAGTAGATGGTAGATGGTAACCCAAAATATTAAATAGTGCCATTTATAATAATAATACATGCAAGACATTAAAATCATAAAGCTTCTCAAAATCAATAATTAATGTTCATTACGACATAGGAAGACAAAGATATCATCCAGACCAACATTTCTCCCCTTTTATTAATCAACCAATGAACCAATCAATTACAAATATTCAAAAATAGTTGAAAGCAACATCCAACATCCAAAAAAAAAAAAATAATCCAACCATCATAATAACTAAAGAGGCGCAGTCTTACAAGAGGATGGAGGTTATGTTTAACATATTGGCGGTTGAAATCAATCTACAAATAGTAAATTTTTAAATTTGAGAAAATATATAATTAGTTTGGAGATTAGGACTCCCAAATATTGGGATATGAAATTAGGAGCCACATTTGAAATGAAAATCCGTTTGAGATTCAAGTTTTAGTTCGGCACGTGTGAAACATGCAAAAACTAAACCCTACATAATTTGAGGGTCTAAATTCATGGACCAAAAAAATGCTCCTGCCAACAGCTAGCTTCTGTGTTGCTGACCAACAGATTCAGTAGTGAGTAAAAACTGCAGTCTCTACGATTCCATTGCCTTTATAAGAAATGCAGTCTCTAGTGCCGATTCCTTGCACTGGAGGTACCTGTTTTCCTCTACTATGTCCGTTGTCAAATTAAGCAGTATTGGACGCGTTGGGTCGTAAACTGTAAGTTCACGAACTCGTGCAACCCATTTTGCAGCTTCCCACACTCCAAAACTGAAACATGTCAAACATAAAGAACATAAACACCCAGCCAACTCTTTTCATTTGCCGGCTGGAAGTAGCAGTTGAAAGACTAACATAAAGGGAAGCAAAAATTACCGTGTATTGAAAGATGAGGATATCAATACAGCTGGATAGAGGACATCCTTCTGAATATTGTCGTATGGAGAATAGTCACGTATAGCATGAAAGTCATTAATGTCCCCAGGGTATCCAAACTCTTCATAGTCAACAGCTGTGAGCGGTATAATGGGATAGAGAAGAGTGCTCGTTGCATCTAAAAATGGAACCTAACACATGCGAAAATAGCAACTTAAGATATGTAAGATTCAGCATGAGTACTCATTTACTTGAGATTGTACTGCCTCCTTACAGACAGACAGACATATTTGAAACTGGCAACTTTCAATGTTTCCCTTTTATGGTGCTGTTTCTCTTTTTTCAAAATATAAGTAGTTTCCGATTAAAATTGTCAAAGAATATGATGCGGTTCTCTTCAAGCTGAGATACCAAAAAAAAAAAAAAAACAGTATAGACCAAAAATCCATTTAACCAAAGCAAGCACACACAATGGACATGAAGATCCATATTTACCTTCAAAACTGCAGCAGTAAACAAATGTGGGCATTGATTGATGGCTGAAGCAACTACAAGTCCTCCAGCACTATAACCTGAAGCAGCGAGCTTTTTTTCATGGACAATTTCTTTGTCAACAAGGAAATTGGCACAGGCTATAAAATCCTTGATGGAATTAATCTTCTTTGTACATCTTCCATCATGATGCCACTTCTTACCTCCACCGCCTCCACCTCTAGAAATACAGTATACAAAAGAATCCCCATTAAGTGGCAGTATCAAATTTATTAAGTAAATTGCAACTAAGCTAAACGTAACTTGGTAGTATTTAACACAAATCAGACCTAACATCAGCATAGGCAACCATCCAACCACGATCAAGAAGGCTTTTCAACTCACTGCGCCACCTTTTATCAAGTAGCTCACCATAAGCTCCATGCACATGAAGCAATCCAGGGTTCTGATCCTCTTTCTTGTTTTTGCGAGAGTATACAACAGTCAATGGAACCAAGACTCCATCATAAGAAGAGACATTATGCTGTTCACAAGCATAAAACTCAGAAAGATCATTCCACAACTGCTGATCATCAGGGCTGACTTCATTTGCAGAATTCAAATTATCTGTATTTAAGGTTTTCTCGCTGATGCTTGCTGAAGAAGCTGTTCCATACAAAACCTTTGTTCTTTCATGAAGAATATTCTGCTGTTGAATGATCTTCCAGTTTCCATTTGACAGGTCATAATCAACCACAGCATCTGGCATCTGCAAGAGAACTCAGAAATGGGTATATATAATCCACTGTTTCAAGAAACAGAATAAACATGCAGACGATGCAAAACAAATGTGTAGAAAAATTATGAAGCCTCATACTTTCTTTCAAATTTTGGATGATAGAAGTTCAGGAGTCATGACACTGAATGAAGCATGTTAATGGACTTAAGTTGAAAATCTTCTGCTCCTACTAAATAATGAATCAAAATCAAGCTGGGCAGACATTCAAAAATTCAAGACCAGTTGTTTGGCAAAGACTGCAAGAACCAACTTAGGGGCACAAAAAGTACAGTATGAAAAGTATATCCACAGTTTTTTTGCTATAACCCATTATCAAGGCATCTGGCTAAAGAACAATGCTGCACAATCTTTGGAAGAAGAGAGTAACTCACATACCACAGGTGATGATATTGTAAAGCGCATCTTTGATGAATGGTAGTCATAATTTGATCCAGGTGAAATTTGCGAAACATATTTTGGAAGAGGCAAGAATTGTGGGTGAAGCTCTTTTAGATGAACTGGTACCTGTTACAACATAAAGTAAGAAAAGGGATGTGAATTATAAGTCAAGGCCCATATGTCAAACACTTTCATAATGAAATTGTTGTCGTCAATTCATGATGGCATGATGAACACATACCCTAAAGAAGTTGGTATTGTCAACCTACCTTCCCAGCAGGCAAAGGTAAAGCAACAGAACAAAGTCTAAAGTTTCGCCCTTCCCTTATATTAAGTACCAAGTGTGTATGACTGAAATCCACATCCTCAACAACCCAGTCTGGGTCACTGACGAATACATCCTGCAGTATACATGGCAACGAACATTATGTGAGAATAATCATCAATTTGAGATTGAACACAGAAAGTCATGCAGATAAAAGCAGAAAAGGTCAAACTTGATATGAAAATCTAATAAACACAGTATCAATTTCAGAGCCATATACTGATTTAGGAACAGAAAAAACAAATGAGCTATAGAGCACATCTAAAGCACGGAATGACAAACTAAATAGAAAAACAAGAAATTAAAGTTTGAAATGCAAACAGGAAAGATTAATCGAAAAAGAAAGAACACATGGTTAAGCCACAGACCTCCCATATTCTTGGACTGCTCGAAGAATCCACAGGACTACGAAGGAGATAATGGTTATCAACTGACTGCCCTCCATTGGCAGCATCTGTAAAAAGAAAAAGATATCCTTGGTGATGCTCAAGTACGCAATGTGCTATACCTTGACACTGCCAAACTAAGTTCAACCCCGACAATGGATCAGCTGCATTTATCAAAAAGACCTAAAAAGATGTCACAAATACTACATCCCTTCAACCAAAATTCACATTTTAGCAGACCACAAAAGTCATCTTCAAAGCAATACCTTGGAAGACGCGGTAGAGAAGGTATTTACAGTCACAAACCGGAAATCTTTCGTGTGTCTACTGTTGACAAACACATTATTATCCGATTCTTCAAAAACCAAAACGTCCTCATCAGTCGATCCAATCATGCTACAATATATCCTGCTCGAGAAAACACCAAAGTTACCACAATTGCATCATCATAAACTAAAAAAACCAAACATGCATTGTAAACTTCACACATTACCAACCTATATGGCCGCTTGTTCTGATCGGTAACAACATAAAGCAATGCCTGCCCGTCTTTGGCCCAAGCCAAATTCGAAACACGCTCCGCTTGAGGCTTACTACACAATGCACCAGAATTCAAGTTCCTAACAGACAACCTAAACAAGTCCTTGTCTTTATCATACATTGTATAAGCAATAAACCGATGATCCGGCGAAACTTCCGATAATTCTTCATATGCATAACCTGCACAAAATTAAACCAAACTAGAACCCAAAAAACACTAAAAGAAAGTAACTCTTTTTTTTTTTGGTTAAAACAGTAAAAGGGAAGCAAAATTTACCTCCAAATCTCTGAGCTTCTTGATTGTAATCAACCAGCTTCTGCTCAATTCTCTTCCCGGAAGTAAAATCAAACCCAGCAGAAGGCGACTTATGAGAAATGAACTCGTCGTGTAAAGTTTTTTGTTAAAACAGTAAAAAAGAAGCAAAATTTACCTCCAAATCTCTGAGCTTCTTGATTGTAATCAATCAGCTTCTGCTCAATTCTCTTCCCGGAAGTAAAATCAAACCCAGCAGAAGGCGACTTATGAGAAATGAACTCGTCGTGTAAACTCGCGAGTCGACGACACAGCACCGGAAACTGCTTACCTTCCTCCACGCGCCGGTAGTACAACCTTAATAGCAAAAGCACCAAACTTTGTCAACAACGTTAAAAAAGGACGAAATTGGAGACCATTATTACGGTTCCGTACCATGGTCCGAATTTGAGGGGAGGAGTGGAGAGGTCGAAGGATAAGCGGGAGGCCATCTCGGACTGGAGCTTGCTCTGGAGGCGGTCGGTGCCGTACATGACAGCTTCGGTGTACTTGTCTTCCTGTTCCATGTACATGTCCATGTGTCGCATGGCGACCTTGTCGTTGAGCTTGGACATCCAGCTGTAGGGGTCCTGCCACGTGTGGTCGTGGAGGGTGAAGGTTTCGGGCTTCTGGGGAGGGTTTGGCGGCTTCGGAGGGGATTCCGGCGGCTTTGGGGCCTTGAAGTGGGCCAACCGTAGATGGCGGAGATGGGGGCGGAGGGGTTTTACGAGGTGCAGCATTTTGGGGTTTAACTTCTCTTCTTTTTCTTGGTCTGGGGGTTTAAGTAAAAAGTTGAAGATAAATAAAAGCAGGGAATTCTATTCATACCTCCAAAATTGGGACACTCTCTCAATTTTTTAATATTTTTAATTCCTACTTTATTCTCTATATGTTTTTATTTTTTTACAGTAAATCTGATCTATTCCACAATGGTTAATGAACATATATCATTGTTATTAGTATTTTGCCATTATATACCAAAGCTCAGAATCTATATTCTGGATGATTGAAACCCAATGACTCTCTCTGTCATTCATCTCTATATTCCGAATCTAGATGGTTATTTTTGGTTGTAGTGTGCTAGCTATACATAATGCAATTTCGGATCTGGTCATCTTCCTACATGCATCGAACAATAATTAGGGTTTAACTTCTCTTCTTTTTCTTGGTCTGGGGGTTTAAGTAAAAAGTTGAAGATAAATAAAAGCAGGGAATTCTATTCATACCTCTAAAACTGACACACTCTCTCAATTTTTTAATATTTTTAATTCCTACTTTATTCTCTATATGTTTTTATTTTTTTACAGTAAATCTGATCTATCCCACAATGGTTAATGAACATATATCATTGTTATTAGTATTTTGCCATTATATACCAAAGCTCAGAATCTATATTCTGGATGATTGAAACCCAATGACTCTCTCTGTCATTCATCTCTATATTCCGAATCTAGATGGTTATTTTTGGTTGTAGTGTGCTAGCTATACATAATGCAATTTCGGATCTGGTCATCTTCCTACATGCATCGAACAATAATTATGCATACATCTATTCTGGATTATAAGAAGGGGCTTTAGCATTTCAAGGTTTAATTCATGTGATCCAATGTTACTCTAGTTATGCCAATTAAGTAATGCGTACTGAGATGAAAGAAGAGGATAGAAAGAAGGAAAGATAGAATGAATCGACGAAAGAAAAAAACAAGGGTAAAATTAGAATTTTATTGTCAAAATTTAGAAGAGGAGGTTCAAATACAAAACTTGGAGGTATGAATAGAAGCACTCATAAAAGAAATGGGTAGGATTAAAAAAAAAATCCGGACCTTTGAAGTGTGGTGCGATCGGGCAGGTTGGACTTTGGAGTCAATCAGATTTTTTTTTTTTAGATGAAAGTGAAAGTTTTATTCAAATGAGAATATGAGCTACAATTACATGGGATATAAGTATAGGTAATAATGACAATGCAAAGCTTAATATGAAAGTCAGGAAATAAAAGTACACTCACTACTAACTAGCTGCATTGTCAATAATTTTCACGAAAATACATACTTATAACAAAAAATCGTAAGAAGTGGAAAAATGTATTCACTTCTTCTCAAACCTAATCCAAAGGTGGTCTCATTAAAACATTGCTCGGATAAAATCCAGTGGGGCAAAACTCCGAACCTAGAAAAGATTACCACCAACAAACAACGTTGATAATTTTAGGATTTGAATACTTGACATGTTCTTCATACATTTTTCGGTCTCGTTTGGTTCACGGAAAGGAAAACAAATTTTTTTTTCCGCATAGGATGAGAAATTAAATTTTTCACGAACTTTCCTTTTCGGTGTTTGGTAACATAAGAAGAGTTATCAGAAAAGTTGTTAAAAAGTTTGTATTTAATGCAATAAAATAATAGAACCTGAGTAATAAATTCTTCTATGCGACGACAATACAAGTGACCCACAAGGTACCTATTAAATGATCTCAACACTTGAAATTTATATTGAACATTTGTTTTTAATAACCAAAAAGTCAACTTGATGTTATCCAGTCATCCAATCATATTGGTGCAAATGCATGTTGATGCAAATGAAGTATTGTTTGCACCCTCCTTATGGAGGAATATTTTTTCATATGAGGTGTGCATGTCATAATATTAATCTGATGGTGCAAGATGGACTAAAACTTATTGGAACTTATATTGGTTGTGTTAGGGATGCTATTGGTTATGTTTGTTCTTCTGATAGTAGAATTCAAGAATTCAATCAGTTATGCAAAAGTCAAGGTCTAAGACCTAAGAAATCTAAAAGAGACATGCCTATCCGTGGGAACTCAACTTATCACATGTTGAACAGTTGTCGAGGTTACACCAAAGCATTGAGTGTTTTCTATAATGACAAATTTGATGAAAACCTTTTGACTGAGGATATGTTGAATCTCTATTTTCAATTTTTGGACTTTTTGAAAATCTTTTATGATGCTACATGCAATTGCTCCGGTGTTTATTATCCAACATCTCCTATTGCACTTGATGATTTGTATGCAATTAGTCATACTTTTGAAATATGCAGATTTGAAAGTGGCCTTTTTGAAAAGATTTGTGAAGTGATGGAAGATAAATACAAAAAGTATTGGGAGGAGGTTCCTTATACTTTTTGTTTTGGGGCTATTATGGATCCAGGGATCAAGCTAATGCTTTGGAATTGATATTGAGTGAAATTGAGAAGAATTTGTCTATTACTATGCCATTGAAAATAACTAATATCCAAAAGAATTTCAATGATACATATAAGTTGTATGAAAAGAAATATGATGCTGCTAGTGTTCAAGGTAGCCAAGCTCCTCACCGCCCTTCTTCATCAGGATCTAATGCATTTAGTAGTCAAGCTGTTTTTGGTATGCTTGCTAGCAAGGACAAACAAAAAGGTGTTGTCAGTTCTTGCAATGAGTTTTTCAAATATTTAGATACTGATTTTACTGAGTTCATGACTGAGGAAGAAAAATAAACTTTAGACATTTTGGGGTGGTGGAAAACACATTGTAGAAACTTTCCTATGCTTTCCATCATGGCGAGTGATGTACTAACAACTCCGGTGTCCGCAGTAGCATCAGTCTGCTTTTCGTGCAGGTAGTCATGTATTGGATGAAAAGAGGACAAGGCTGACTCCAAAAAATTTGGAGGCTCTTATGTGTGTTAAAATTGGGATGATGCAAATTATAGAGCTCAAAGTTTTGTGGATGAGGATTTGGATGTGATGAAGAAGAAAATAAAAGCACACTTTCCATTTCAGTTGATTAACAAAGCTAGTACGTAAAAGAATCTACTATAGTTTGCAATCTCTTTTTAAAGTTATGCTTTCCAATTTCACTAGTTTTTCTAACTTTTTTTCTCTTGTTTTCCTCAGAGCTACATCACTGATGAAGGTAGAGGACATTGAGGAATACAGAAGTTCATGTTGTAGCATCAGTGTGTAAAAACAGTAGATTTGGATATCTTTGTAGATGGAAAGGTTTGAGGAATGCAAATGATTGATAGTTGAAAGGGTGCCAACCTAGTTGGGATGTGCTCAAACTATAGTGATACAATCTCACCTTTTGAGACTTGATATTATTTTTGTACTTTATCACGGGGCATTAGTTCTTTGTCCTCCCCGTTGTACTCTTCTATGACTATGAATAATATCCAAATCCATTTTGAAAAAGACATATTGATATGCTATTGATCATCCATTGAACATTATATATTGATCTTCTATTGACCATTATATAGCTAGAATGCTGCTTTTAATGGCTAGTGAAAATGTTTGGCAGCTTTCAGAGAGGTTTGAAGAGAAAGTCAATGGCATTGATCAAGAAATTGTGCAAAGCTATAAGATTTTTACCTTGTCTGTGCATTTTTGATTGAACTTCCTTTTTCGACCAATTACCCGACCATCTTGGCCTGTGATTTGGATCCCAGCTGTATGGCCATCTTTCCACTTGTCTGCCTTCCTCTTAGTCGTTTCAGTGAAAAAATAGAGCTCAGGTTTTTGCTTGCTGTAGCCTTGGCTTGCTACAAAATTTTAGGGAAAACAGCATGTTAGCATTTACAAGTAGTCAGATTCTAATTCAAAGTGTCAAATTAAGTTCTTGAATGAAGGTAATTTCTAGGAAACCCAAGGTTCTGGGTTTTTATGGTAGATTTTTTTTAAGCGACCCAGAATCAAATACATGTATATTCAGAAGACATTAGAGAAGTGTCACCTGAAACTACTGTGATTAAAGTCTAATTCTAATTCAAAGTTGTTCGCACATTGCCGCAATTGATATTGTTCATTCATTAAACATGGTAGACATGAAACCCTACAATTATCTATAAACTTTAACTTTTCTGGACAAGCAAGAAACCGTGGGCTTTCTGAGATTTATAGTGTAAAGAAAAAATGTTACGACTTACGAATCTTGACAGGTGACCCAGTAAACACGAGAAGGTTGGCAATTCAAGTTGTGAATTCAAGAATTGGGTTCAACATTGTAGGAACTAGTAAATGGATTAATCAAACGAAGACTCAGATTGTGAAGTGAAACTGTAGGTACAACTCTTGTACCTGTCGTATTGGCATTCCCATACAAAGAGTCCCTTTACTGATCTCAGGAAAAACAGGTAAATGCATTTGCATAAGCATGGGATTGCAACACCCAGTCTGTAGACAGTTTATTGTGGAGTCCGATTTTGGAAAGTAGGTTTTTGATTTTATGAATTTACGTTTTTAAATGGTCTTCTGATGGTTAAATTCATAGTATTGATGTCCTAGGGTTTGTCAGGCCGTGCCTATTCCTAATTGTTTTTTTTTTCCTTAAGATTTGTGGAGTTCCTTTACGTGAAGTTTCTTTCCTAATTAATGTGTATTAGGGTAACATCTTTTTATAGGAGGTGGGTGGCCATCAGTTGTATATACATTGAGGATTATACACGGGCAAATATAAAGATTCTAGAACGCAAATTTTTTTGATAGAGTCTTGCTTGTTAGTGTGGTTTTGAACGTGAGTCTTCACAAAAGAGTCATGCACTTGGTCCATGAATAAGTGTCATTGATTGTGTTCTCATATGCATATAACTCTCTTGATATCAATAGAGAGACGGTGAAGAAAGAGATTCTAGAACGCAAGAATTTTTTAGAGAGTCTTGCTTGTTAGTGTGGTTTTGAACGTTTGTATTAGATTTTGTGTGAATCTTATAGCCGAGCTAGTGCTATTCAAAGTTTGTAAAAGAACATATCATTCTCAATATGATGATCTTTATTTTGGGTTCTCAAGAGTAAGAGCCCCGTAGTGTTTTTAATCTCATACTTGAGGTTTTCACTGCGTAACCAAAACCCGGCGTTCTATTTGTCATTTTGGTTTCTACTGCCCAGTGAGGATTGAGCCGTGCACTGCAATCTCCATTCTCCAGAAAATCATATTCTGTCCTTGTATTTTCAGAAACTAACCTGCAATCTCCTTCGGTGTGTCACCAAAGACGTTGGTGTCTACAATCTCATGCAGTGGGAGATCTTGATTGTGAATCTTGGCACTACTACAGAAAAACCATTTAAGGACGTTCGAAAAGCGTCTTTGAAAACTTTAGATGACATGCAAAAAAAGCGTCATCTATCAAGGAGTCATTGTAAGTCACTTACAAGGACATTGAAAAAACGTCCTCTAATGTCTACAAGGACACTAAAAAAACGTCATCTAATCTAAAAAAAACGTTCTCTAATGTCTTTAAGGACACTATAAAAGCGTCGTCTAATGTCTTTAACGACACTAGAAAAACGTCCTCTAATGTATATTAGGACACTTTTTAAGTGTCCTTAAATATAATAAAAAGGTCATCTAATGTATGTTAGGACACTAAAAAAAAAGACATTTACATCCAAATCATCTTTACAACACCAAGACAAATGTCAGCTATTACTCGTTACAATATACTTCTACAAGAACAATCCATTAACTAATTCCTAGTTATAAGTTATAATCTTATGTAATCCTAGATAACAATAAATTATACATACTTGCCTCTATCATCTAAACTTCAGTCACTTTTCTTTGAGGGAAGAATGGAATGGTTTCTGTAACGACCTTTTTCAGAGCTTCCGTCAACCCATGCTTCTTCATGAATCATTTTTACTTCGCTTTACCTAATAAAAAAAACATAAAGATGAGTGATTAACAAAGCTCAAGTGTGTAGTTATAAATAGCAAGTAACACACATGCACAAGCAACCATACCCACCACTATACTTGACTGCTATGATATGAAACAGGGGTTTAATATATCTCTATTCATAATTGGGATTTATGCAGAATCATTAATAACCATATTAGCAAAAATTCAATTCTTTTTGTCATTGAAAAACCATAATCAGAATCTGATTTTTTTACGGGCACCTACCATTGCTTTAGCATTTCAACTTCAAAACCATAATGTTCAAACATATAAATTAAACTTGAACATGTTGAAACAAACCTACAGCTAGCTTAGAAAAGAACTTGACTTTGACACTAAAAAGACGAAAAGAACTTAATTTCTGGACAGCTCAAATAAACAGGGTGGAAGGAAAAAAATTACTTTTCAGTATAAAAGAACCAACCAATATTGGTAATCATAATCTTATACAAAAGCCAATAGATCTAGGATAAAATTTACCTGATCAATGACCCTTCTATGTGTCTTTAGATTTCC